>QAGG01000099.1:0-104505 GCA_003138045.1 Penicillium sp. MA 6036
TCAGGGATACCTCTGCGCCGCGCTGGCTTAGCGCAACCCTTGCTGTCAAGATATGGCTTAGAGGTATCCCTGATCTCAGGCTGTGACTGCAACCAATCGATGACATTGTGCAAGTGATGCGGCACCAAAGTGGACTTGACCGTGCGAAGCCAGTGCTCCCAATCTTCCCACGAAGAGAGAAGCGGTTTGATGCGAAAGAGCTGAACATTGGCAATATCAGGCAAATCGTCGCCCTGATTACCGACGGTTTGTCCCGCTGCGGCGGCAGCATGCAGGAAATCCTTGAAACTTCTAGTCTCAGTGCCATTGGGGCCGAAATGTGTATCGTACACAGACATGATTCAATCAGCACAGGAATATCGTTTCGAATAAACAAAAAAGCGTTTCAAATGACACAAAATGGTTCTTGAAACAGGTACAAAAAGAGCAAAAAGATGTTAGAGATCTAACAGAGATAACAAAAGTATAAAAGTTGACCGATTTATGGGCAGGGCCTCATAACCCGGAGAAGAGAGAAGCTGCTGAATCTACGAGAAAGCAGAGATGGAAATAGATGATTTCTAGTAAAAAGGGTCTCTGAGGCACTAATATGCCTCAGAAACTGGGCGCGGCAGCGAGCAGCAATCCGCAATGACCCTGGTCATCCAAACGGTGCCCGTTTGTATGTCGTGATACACGGAAGCAGGATTTGCAAGGATTGCTCGCTCAACATATTCGACATGAGTATTTAGATACAGCTCTTGGGCAGGAAGTAGCATTCTTTGGTGTTGGAACTGGAGGCTCGATCGCAACCCAAGCCACTTCCAACGGACGCATGATTCAGGGTGGAATCAGTGAGAAGCACAATCTTGTTTTGCAAGGCATTGCGGCTTTCATAGTTGCTTTCGTTGTGCAGTGGAAACCGACACTTATTTGCCTCTGCATTGCCCCGGCGACGCTCATCGTGAATGGCATTGCGGGAGGCTTCATGGGAGTCTATGAGAATCAGATCATTGAGATCAATGTGAAGGCTAACGCATTTGTGGAGAGCATTCTCTCTAGCGTGCGGACTGCGCATGCCTTTGAAATCTCTGGAAAGAGTAAGATTGTTGGTCTTCTCGAGCGTTGGTACAACCCTTCGTCAGGAAGCATCAAATTAGATGGCCACCCACTCGACGAGTTGAATCTCAGCTGGCTCCGCAAAAACGTCCGTCTCGTCCAGCAAGAGCCAGTTCTCTTTCAGGGCACTGTGTTCGACAACATCAAACAGGGACTTGTTGGCACCAGGTGGGAACATGCACTTAGGGCTCAGAAAATGGAACGAATCCAAGGTGCCGCCACGATGGCCTTCGCACATGAGTTTATTGCTGACCTCCCGAATGGTTATGACACTGAAATAGGTCAACGTGGTGGCCTTTTGTTGGGTGGCCAAAAGCAACGAATTGCTATTGCTCGAAGTGTTGTCTCTCAGCATAAGGTTCTTATCCTCGACGAGGCCACCAGTGCTCTGGATCCGCATTCCGAAAGCATCGTTCAAGGGGCCCTGAATAAGGCTGTAGAAGGTCGGACAACGATTGTCATTGCCCACAAACTTGCAATTATTCGGAAGGCTGATAGCATTATCGACATGGGAAAATGTTGTATCATCAAGCAAGGAACCCATAGCTCTTTGCTTGCACGTGGACGTAAATATTCTCGGCTTGCGAGAGCACAGGACTTGACCATGTCAAGTCAACCAGAGCCAGTATTGGAGTCTGAGTCCATCAACGAGAAAGTGGAAGCCGTGACTAAACACTCGGTCTCAGCATCATACAACTCGGTCGACAAAGACCATAGACACACGCCACAGAATGACTATGCCGAATACGACGATTACAAGCAACGAAATATCATCTTTGCCATCTATCGTCTTCTCCAGGAGAACCACGAGCTTCGCTACGTGTACTGTCTGGCCTTTACTGGCTGTATAGTTGGTGGTAAATCGATGTAAGCGCTTGCGTGCCCTCCATTTCCTTTCTAACACCAAAAATAGGAGCAATGTTCCCGGGCCAAGCGATCCTTCTTTCAAGTGTGGTTGAGATCCTCACCCTGCCAATGACGGAATTAGAACACAGGGGCAACTTCCTCGCAACAATGTTCATCGTTCTCGCCGCTGGCTGTCTAGTTGCCGTTGCCCACCGGTTGAGCACTATCAAGGATGCGGATGTGATATGTGTGTTTGATCAGGGTCGAATTGTGGAGATGGGATCACATTCTGATTTGATCGGCACGGGTACGATGTATAGTAAGATGTGTGAGGCTCAAGCTTTGGACCCGTGGACTAGATCTAGACCTGGAGGGAAATGTGAAGTCTATGATTTCCACTTCAATGTGCCCAGTAGTTAAACAAAGTCGGGATATTAAAATTGAACGTTAGTAGTAGTCACGTGGCTCCGTTTCTAAAGAAAACCTCAGGCCGAGTAACGTTAAACAGCCTCTCAAAACGCCAAGACCTTATGACGCGGAACCGTCGCTTTTGTTTATCTCGGAAATATGCATGTTCGTCCCTGTCGATCCCCCGTGCCCCCAGTCCAATTTTGGGATTTGCGGGCTGGAGACCCCTTGAATACTGAGAGCTTGACATTCATAATAAACCTAGTTCTTTTTTTCCCTCTATCTCTTCAACATTGTCTGTTATCATTCGTGGATATAGGAACCCGCAAAGGGCTGGCCACTTTAGGAATGTGATACGATGTTTCCGAGCTCGGATGCATTGATCCTAATCTAGGCTGACATGCTTACCGGTTGGTTCGTGCATTTGCCATTTCAAGGTTTCTAATCAATAGCATGCATCTCGGCATTTGGTTGCCTGTTCAGAAGAGCAAGCCCGGGCAAACCAGGGTCAGAGTGGAATACATGTGATAGTGTTGGAAGAAAGAGTGGAGTTCGAATCAGTATGAGTTAAAATTTTGACTACCAGGATATTCCCATTTTCCCATTACAGCGCCCTATGAAGTCGGAAAAAAAGTGAAAACAAACGAAAGCAAAGACCGGGGAATATCAGAAGAATACATCGAAGCAGAGCGCCGTGAAGAAAAAAGACGAGAGAGCCAGCGGGGAAGAGGGGGATTGTCGAGAGGAATCGAGTCCCCATCTTCCCACATTCTTTTCAGAGGTTGGTTTACTCGAGAAGACCACCCTTCTTCTTCTGCTCGACCTTCAGGAGGAGCGCACGGTTGATGCGGGGCAGCACACCTCCGAAGGCGATAGTCGCGCGGATAAGAGTGTCGAGTTCCTCATCACCACGGATGGCGAGTTGCAGGTGGCGCGGGGTGATACGCTTGACCTTGAGGTCCTTGGCGGCGTTGCCTGCCAGTTCGAGGACTTCGGCAGTGAGGTACTCGAGGACAGCGGTCACGTAAACGGCAGCTGTAGCGTGTTAGTAGGCGAGGACGGCAATATTTGGAGGCTGTAAACATACCTTTAGCGCCGACACGCATCTTGTTCTGGGTGTTGTTCTTCAAGAAACGCTTAACACGACCGCAGGGGAACTAGAGGCTCAGGGTTAGCGTCGCGGTCTTTCGGATATCGGTGGAACGTGACTACGCGGTCGGCAGAGAGGGAGCATGCGAAGGCGAGCGGCTGTGACTGAGCCCGCCCCTTTTGAGGAGCAATGAGGGGGATCCCGACGCGTCAAAGGTAAATCCATCAAGTCTCCCGGTGCCCGCATCGCATGCCCACTTCCCCTCCCGACACGTTGTCTCTTCCACCAGTAACTGAGGGAGCCAGAATCAGACGAACCTGTAGGCCAGCCTTTGCGCTGTGGGACTTCTGGGCCTTCCCCGCAGCATCGCCCTTTCCACCCTTTCCGCCGATAGATTTTCCCTTTCCGCCAGGCATTGCGAAATATTAGTGCGAAAACGGTCGCAGAGACGTGGAGAATAGAATGAGTAAAAGATCGAAACGATCTGGTAGTTGGGTAGATGTGGAGACGATTAAGAGTGCGGAAGACACGCGCGTTGTTGATGGATGGAGAAGTCAGAATGTGCCAGCGCCGGTTGAGCCAAACGAACGGTCGGCGCTAGTCCCGATTCGGCAATATCCTTCCTGGACGTTGGGATCATTGTATTAGTCCATTTCAAATGTCTCTGGGATTAGTAGTAGGTTTGTGAGTGTTTGGCTTTTTTCATTTGAGAATAGGCAGCCACTTCGGTCGGGTTATGCGAGGGGATGCCGCTAGGTTAGTGTTGCTTCATCCTGGAGAGTGCAATGCGCTCCCAGAGCCTCTGCGAGAAATTAGTTTGTAAAACCCGGTTAGCTGCCTGGAATCAGGCGAAGACACAGATTAGACCAAGAGAAGCAGCCCGCATGTCGTGGTTGCTGGTCTTTTGCAAATAAGCTGGTCTGGTTTGAAGCTGGACCATCACAGCTATGGACGAAGAGGGGATTTCACGTGATCCTTATCTCGTTGTAATGCCTGAGGCGATAGTGAAGGATCGGGAGAACTATTCTGCCGAGATTATGTCTACTGAAGGCGTTATTTGCGTCGGAATCATGTGATGTCTGCCTTACTTGAAAGGCGATAACGACGGCCGGATGAACTGTTTATCCAAGCTCCCGGCGCTTCCAGAATTAATGCCAGGTGGCCCGCGTTTCCTTCAAGGTTTTGCGTGTTGAACTCCCCCATACTCATCCATTTCTCCATATTAATCAATATCCGGCAAAATGGTGTCTCCTCAAATGTGTGTATTAACGATTCCCGAAATTGCGTCGACAATGCCATGTTACAAAAACTAACTGTCGCAGCACCAACCTCGCCATCATCCTGGTGATGATGCAGCTGGCCAAGAAGGTTCCCTTTGAGGATCCTCAGGTCCTGCTGCTCGTCCGCGGATGCTACATCCTCTCCAACGTCCTGATCCTCGCTGTGACATTGTACACTCAGTACCAGATCAACGCCAAGAAGGGTATGCCGGACCGATCGCGTGCTCCATTGACCGAAAGCTGACCGCGACCCCAGATATGACGACCCTCAAGTACGTCGAGCCCGCCGCCATGGGTAGCACCGAGGAGCCCAAGCCCGTCACCACCACCAACATGGACTACGACAAGGGCCAGCTCCGCCAGGCGCTGCGCAGCCAGCTTATGGGTGTCGGCATGATGGGTGTGATGCACCTGTACTTCCAGTACACCAACCCCCTCCTGATCCAGTCCATCATCCCCCTCAAGGGCGCCTTCGAGTCCAACCTCGCCAAGATCCACGTTTTCGGCAAGCCCGCCACTGGTGATCTCGCTCGTCCCTTCAAGGCCGGTGGTGGCTTCATGTCCGCCGGTGCCCCCAAGACCGACAAGGCTTCCATCGATGCCGCCGAGAAGAACTGGCGTGGTGGTGTCAAGGAGGAGTAAATGGAATGATACGTTTTTGGCCATCAACCGGCTCCATTCTGTGTTGATACGGGCCGCGGCACCTTTGCCGAGTTCTTATTGTGTACCATAGACCCTAACCTTGAGACCAGACCTTTGCTGGATCTGGATCATATTATTGTTAATCATTGACCATCGTCATACCACATATCTAAGCCTTGTAGATTTGACCTGATGTTCCATCATCCCATGTGCATGTCGTGCCACGGTATGGGACTTTTGCGGTCTTCTAGACCGAGATGGGCTGATGAGTTATTTTGCACTCATGGTTAGATCCGGATAGTTCTGGAAGTTTGCGAAGTTGCCGGCTTGCCGACTTGTCACCTTGCATTGGATGACAATTGTTATCAATGACATCTGCCCGGAAGTTGACATCTGGTTGGCTGTGATGTATCAACCCGGATAGGCGATGCGGTGGAGGCAAAAGCGATTAATCAGCTCCCCAAGGTTGTTGGGGACCCCGTACATTCTTCTGGGTCAATGGAAAAATCGCATTTCCAATATTATGCCCAATAAACAAAAGAAGAAAAATTCGATTGACCCCGTGGCGTGGAGAGGTGTACCGGTGACTGTTTTCAGGGCGAAAGGGGAGCCACCGGTTGGATCACCATACTCGATCCGTCCACCGCAATCGAACCCGCCCAGCAGATGAGCTTATAGGATGCGAGGTAAATGCGAGGTAAATTTTAAAATTGCATTATTCCATGTTATACACTGTAGCGCATATACTCGTCTAAATGGGTACTTGTTTACTCTATACTTATCCATTCGTACTGTCACTAGCCACTATGTGAACTCGTATGTATGTAGATAGTGCCACTCTGCCCCTCAGTCTCAGCGTCATCCACTCTCCACATCTTTCTCCCCCCTTCCACGGAATCGTTCCTACCTCAATATTATCGTGATCAGCTCCTAGTAACCGAGCAGGCAGAACGTTCACCAGATATGCCCGAGGCATATGTTCAATCGTGTAGTAATGACCCGAAGAGTGTACGTTGTAAGAGCTCTCATTGGTAGACGGGAGGTACCGAGGGGCAGCGCAGGGCCCCAATATCGTGACTCTTCCTGCTTTGCCCGGTGTATGAAACCGGAAATGGTTGCTGGGCAGATGTACAAGCGGCAACAGTCGGGAAACAGCTCACCCCTCCGATCTGGGGGGCTTGCCGTGTAGAACCCCGTCCGTCTCTTCGGTGAGGGGTGATCTGTCCGTTGCGTCAGTCATTCATTAACTTCCCCTCCCCCGCCAGACTTTTTTTCCTCTTTCTTCTTTCCTCACACTCCAATTGAATCTTCTCTTTTAATCAACTCTTTTATCGTGAGTCCCTTCTACCTTTCTCTCCTCCTTCTATCTTCCATCTCCATTCCTCCATCTAACCCGCTCTCTAGTAAACCGCAATCATGGTTGTCACAGTTGGTATCAACGGTTTCGGTCGTATTGGCCGCATTGTAAGTGGCTCATCAACCCGGTTCTCTCGATTCATCTGCTAACCATCTCTCAGGTCCTCCGCAATGCGTAAGTTGCTTATAGCTTCACTCCACGAACCCCGATTAACCCTCTTCATAGTATTGCCGACCCCAAGGTCCAGGTCGTCGCTGTCAACGACCCCTTCATCGAGACCCACTACGCTGTACGTTCCTCCACACTATCATCGTCATCGTGATAAAAAGACACCGACTAATCCATCATTTAGGCCTACATGCTGAAGTACGACTCCACCCACGGCAAGTTCAACGGTACCGTTGAGGCTGTTGAGGATGGTCTCGTCATCAACGGCAAGAAGGTCACCTTCTTCACTGAGCGTGACCCCTCTGCCATCCCCTGGGGTAAGGCCGGTGCCGACTACATCGTCGAGTCCACCGGTGTCTTCACCACCCAGGAGAAGGCCGCCGCTCACTTGAAGGGTGGTGCCAAGAAGGTCATCATCTCCGCTCCCTCCGCCGATGCCCCCATGTTCGTCATGGGTGTCAACAACACCTCCTACACCAAGGACGTCAACGTCCTCTCCAACGCTTCTTGCACCACCAACTGCCTTGCTCCCCTCGCCAAGGTCATCAACGACAACTTCACCATCGTTGAGGGTCTCATGACCACCGTCCACTCCTACACCGCCACCCAGAAGACCGTCGATGCTCCTTCCGCTAAGGACTGGCGTGGTGGCCGCACCGCGGCCCAGAACATCATCCCCTCCTCCACCGGTGCCGCCAAGGCTGTCGGTAAGGTTATCCCCGAGCTGAACGGCAAGCTTACCGGTATGGCCATGCGTGTCCCCACCGCCAACGTCTCCGTTGTCGACCTCACCTGCCGCATCGAGAAGGGTGCCTCCTACGAGGAGATCAAGGCCGTCATCAAGGCTGCCTCCGAGGGCGAGCTCAAGGGAATCCTCGGCTACACTGAGGACGAGATCGTCTCCACTGACCTTAACGGTGACGACCACTCCTCCATCTTCGATGCCAAGGCCGGTATTGCCCTTAACGCCAACTTCATCAAGCTTGTCTCCTGGTACGACAACGAGTGGGGTTACTCCCACCGTGTTGTTGACCTCATCTCCTACATTGCCGGTGTTGATGGCCAGTAGGAATCAGGACAGCGTCCTGGGGTCAGAAGTGTTCTCTAAGGTTATGAGCTCCTTGCTACGCAGTCTGCGATCGTGGTTGCTGGATGAGGTGCCTTCCTTTTAGGGCAAAAATAAGATGATAACGTCATGTAATGAAACAACAACATTTTTAAGTTTACTCGCTTTACTCGCTTTGCAAATTCGCCGTAGATACTAGAATAGACATCCAACCTTGCAAATTGCCTGTCTGGTTGTGTCCACAGCTTTTGGTGACCACAATTAACTATACTATGATGGTTCCGAGGTTGTTCCATTTTCCCGAGTGGGCAATCACACTACCTAGGTGTAGCAAACCTTCCAAGGTTGGGATGTTGGAACCTCCTCCACTATGGAGCTGCCATGTCCTAACATGTCATGTAATTGCCTTCATGGAAGATGATGTGTGGATATAAGTAAAGACATTTTTCGGTCCTCGCCATCACAAGGCAGGAAAGTGAATCTAGGACCTAATTTCTTCTACAATTGCCTTCATAAAATACGATGTGTGTATACAAGTAAGACATTTCTCGGCTCCTGCTATTACAAGGCGCGAATGCGAATCCCAAGGTCTTAGACCTAACATGCCATATAATACCTTCATGGAAGACAATGTGTGGTTACAAGCAAGGACATTTTTCGGCTCTTGTTTCCAAGGTTACAAGTTGTGAAAACGAATCCCAAGGTTTTAAGCATAACATGCCATATAGTTCCTTCGTGGAAGATGATGTGTGGATTCAAGTAGGGAAATCCCTCGGCCCTGCCATTATAAGGCGTGAAAGCGAACCCCAAGGTCTTGGACCTAAAATTTCTTATAATTGTCTTCATGGAAGACGATGTCCACGGGTGTGGATTCAAGTCAGGTCGTTTCTCGGCTCCTGCTTACAAGTCTTGAAAACGAATCCCAAGGTCTTCAACCTAACATGTCATATAATTGCTTCGTGGATGATGATGTGTGGGTTCAAGTGGAGAAATTCCTCATGTGTGGACTCGAGTAACATTATAAGGTGTGAACGCGAATCTGAGGCCGCAAACTCTCACATTGCGGTCACTGTTGCGGTCACTTCCAAGGTTGTTGCGGCGGTCACGTTCGCCTCACCGCCCACATCGGCCCGATAACATAGCCAAGGCGGTGATTGACCGGTAGCGTCAAAGCTTTGGAGGGAATATGTCCATGGGTATAAGCTACTTTATAGCAGCTAATCTTATACTATAGATTTTAAGCCTATCCATAGATTTTAGTCTATTTGTTAGCTACTTCCAAGTCTTCAGGACTATATACTACAACTATCCCCCCCTTATCATCACCATGTCCGATATCCAGATATAACATTCTGCCCGAAGTTACTGCCCCGGCGCTGGCCTAGAATTTGTTAGCGGTGTTTCGGGCGGTGAACACGCCATTGTCTGGCAATAATTACGAACCCAAAGGGGAGCTCTTAAACAATCCAATTCCACAGCTACAAGCAAAGTGTGGATACACGAACTGACTTTCCACAACTACCGCTAAAGGCACGCGGAAAATCAAATCTAGCTCCGTTGGCTCTCACGTATCGCTCAGATTCGCCTTACCGCGTGGCTGTGCTCGTTGCGCCGGCTGGAGCGTGGTGCTTCTATATCAACGGCATCCACTTTCACGTACAACATACAACTTCATTTCCCCCCACTTTAGCAGGTGACATACTTGCACAGTCAACACGGTTAACACAGACCTGGTTGAGAAGAACAAGACCTTCCAACCCTTCAAAAGTTTCCTTCACACGGTCTACTTGGAAGCAACCCAAGCGGATCAACGCATCAACGGAAACAATCGGTTTCAAAGAAGATCAAACGCCGCCGGCTTGGTTTTCCCATTCTACCATTGCATCTGTTGCATGGAATTGATCCGATAAGCTTTCATCTTGTTTCATTCTTTCCAAAGAGCCCTCGGCATCATGGACGAAGACGAGGATACCGTAATGCGTGATACGCATACGCTGCCGACTCTGAATTCCGGTAACACGCGCGCTCAAAATCTACCCACGCACCTCGGAGCTCATCCTACTCCGATTCTTACCCCGTCTTTGAACACTCAAGCGTCAACCTCACCATCACCTGGTTCTGATCAATCCCACTCTCGAACTTCCGGAATGGGGCCCCTGATCGAATGAAAGCCAGTGATACAGGCAGCTCCTCTGCAGATCAGTTAATGAAGCAGGACAGTCCCATTGAATCAAACTCGGACTGGTCTGATGAAGAGGACCTCGTTAAAGCTGGCCTTCCTCTGGCGTCACTTGCTACGGGTCTCTGTTATGACCTTCGGATGCGCTGGCATTGCGAAGTCAAGCCTGAGAGTGACGTTCACCCCGAGGATCCCAGGCGCATCTACTACATCTACAAGGAACTTTGTCGCGCCGGTCTTGTGGATGATGAAGAGTCTGCTCGGCCTCTGGCGCCTAAAACGCTCGAGCGTATCGCGGCGCGTGATGCGACAGAAGATGAAATTATGACCGTTCACTCCAATGCGCATTTCGACTTCGTTCGGAGCACTAGCAGTACGTTGTGGCTGGTTGCGGTTTTGCTGGGTTTTGATCTGACTTGACTTATAGAAATGCCTGACGAGGAGCTCATCTACCTGGAGAAATCTCGTGACTCAATTTATTTCAACAGTTTGACATTTGCATCCTCCTTGCTTTCCGCTGGTGGAGCTATCGAAACATGTTTGGCTGTCGCCCAACGCAAAGTGAAGAATGCCATTGCTGTGATCCGTCCGCCTGGTCACCATGCCGAGCATGATACCGCAATGGGATTCTGTCTCTTCAACAATGTATCGGTTGCGGCGCGCGTCTGCCAAAAAAGGTTAGGAGAGGCGTGTCGGAAGATCATGATTCTTGACTGGTTAGTTTCTCCGTATGATGATCATTCCACGAAGGCTAATACTGACGAATTTCAGGGATGTCCACCATGGTATGCTGTGACTTCATTATATTACAATAACGCGTGAGCTGACAGGAATTAGGCAACGGTATCCAGCAAGCATTTTACAACGATCCGAACGTTCTCTACGTATCCATTCACGTTTATCAGGGTGGTCATTTCTATCCAAACGGTCCTGCGGGAAATTGGGATCAATGTGGTGAGGGTGCTGGAATTGGCAGGTAGGTCAAACGGAGTTTCTGCATCAAGCGATTTTCGAGCCGTTCTCATACTTGTTTTCCAGGAACGTGAACGTCCCATGGCCCGAGCAGGGAATGGGCGACGGCGATTACATGTATGCCTTCCAGGAGGTTGTCATGCCTATTGCGCAAGAATTTGATCCCGACTTGGTGATCAGTGAGTATATCCCTTTTCTATCCACCATGGCTATACAAATTCTAACGAAATTAGTTGCGGCTGGATTTGATGCTGCTGCTGGTGACGTGCTGGGTGGCTGTTTCGTCTCGCCATCCTGCTATGCTCAGATGACCCACATGCTCATGACTCTTTCACACGGAAAGCTTGCGGTCTGCTTGGAAGGTGGATACAACTTCAAATCCATCTCAAAGTCGGCTCTGGCGGTGACTAAGACCTTGATGGGCGAGCCGCCTGATCGCTTGACTGGCAGTGCCCCCACAAAGGCTGCCATCGACACCGTTGGCAGAGTGCGAAAGATCCAGTCTCAGTACTGGTCTCGCCTTTACCCCAAGAACACTATTGCCCAAACCAATGGTACCCGGCTTCATGGTTAGTGCGCCGAATAAACAGGTTTAGTATTATGGAACTCATTAGTCTGCTAGATATCATTCGCACCTTCCAGTCCACTCAGCTGTATGAAAACTGCAAGCTGGTGCCTCTTTACGTTTACCGTACCTCTATTTCAAAGTCGTTTGACAATCAGGTCCTGGCTAGGTAACTAATACTCCATTCCGTCAGTGCTTTCGCTCTCAACTCACATATTTTATAGTCCCAACTACACCCAACCCGTTCCGCTCGTCGTGATTTTCCATGATCCGTACGTGTCTTCAATCTGACTCTGAACCCTTATTCTAACCTACGCTTAGGCCTGAGCTCATGGGACAAGCTCATCCCGTATCGAATAGTATGGAAGCCCACAATGTGTGGCTGGTAAGTAATCTGAGGTTCTCTGGCGCAGTACGACCTGCTAACCAAGACGAAAGGCTGATTCTTTGAAGGACTACGTTAAATGGATTTGCGATAAGGGCTACGCAGTCATTGATGTCAACATCCCTAAACATATCACACGTGAAGATGTAAGTCGAGCATGCAGTTGTCTGCTTGGGCTCTCGGCTCACTGAGGTTTTCTAGTCAATCGGTCGCTACGAGGGAGAAGACGACGACCGCCCAACTTCCACCGAACAGTTGGCCGCATATCTATGGGACAACTATATCGAGTAAGCGATATCTAATCGTGAAATACCGCCAAACATCCCACTGACTCATTCTCAGTGCAAACCAAGCCACGGATATCTTCCTGCTAGGCGTCGGCAATGCCTTCCACGGCGTTGTGAATTTGCTAATCAACAGAGGTGCGTGTCTTAACCGGAATCCAAAACAAGGCATCTGCTAACGATCCCAGAAAACCTCTACAAGCGCCTGAACGGAGTCATCTCCTTCGTCTCCGAAAACCCAGTCCGCGCAGTGGCCTCCCACACTCAAACCTGGCTATCAAAGTGGTACCGCGAGGTAAGCCGACCCTGAAAGACATCTCTTTTCATCTTAACTCACAAGTTACTAGAATTCGCTGGTAATCGTCGCCGGCTCCCACGGTGTCTGGGACAATGGCATGCGGCGTCCGTCCAAGCGATACGGTACGCTGGTTCAGTCCCCGGTGTCGGGATTGAATGAAATGCTAGACCAGCATAAAGAGACAGTATTTGACTTCATCTCCGAGCGAGCTGATGTTGTTCATGAGGAGTCGGCGGAGGAGGATGCTTGATTTGATTTGATCTTAGTTCGATGATCTATTGCGAGCGTGGGCGTCGATCGCTCTTGAATATCACTCTTCACGAACCCTATTTAGGTATTAATACATGACATGTTGAAATAAATCTCGCGAGGTCGCTTTGGCTTACAGTATTATGGCATTCTTATCAACCTGCGGTATTGTGCCTGCTCGTTTCTTCTGCGAAAAAAGACACTTTCTGGATGAATACCTAGCCCTGGGGATTTTGCCTAATCATCTCAGATGTTCTACAAGTACCCAGGCACCTCGTTTGCTCGACTTCCAAAATTTTTCTTCTCTGGCTTCTACTAGGTATGATTCCAAGGTTTGGAATTATCATTCTTGAGGGGTCAGCTGCCCAACTGCGAAAGATATACAATTGACTTTGAGACACTTGGGCTTGGTCTGACACACCACCAACCATGTAAATGTGCTTCTAGCGGTGTGGTGTACGCATGTAAATTTGGACCTATCCAGGCAGCGACGGAGTCCTCCAAGGTTCAAACCTTGGAACAAAGGGTGCTCTACGTCTATGCGGCAACATGTTCAGACGTTATATTTAGTTGTTCCCGTTGTGGCGCTGATCTGCACGCCTCCCCATGTAACGATGTCTCAGTTGCTACCCCAGAATTCAAGCGTGGCACAACCCGGCTTCGCTTGACGACGCCAGGACCCTCTATTTTTATTTACTTTTCATATATCTCCACTTCGGAGGTCTTGGCTTTTGTCTAGTAGTGCTTCCAGGGCTGTCTTAGTTATACATCTTATACATCAATATTCGGAGCGAATGCACCTAACGATCGGGTCGAAGCGCTCTGAGACATCGTACTCTCTGTTCTTAGGTAAATATTTGTTCTCGTATCGCGACTGGCTTCTCTAGTGTCGATTTTGACCCTGCTGAGCTGTGTGATGCGGGGCTCTTGTAAGAAGTCCCTTCCGACTTCCGACTTCCGGTCCTGTGATGGATGGCCTGACCGCGGCCCAGAGACTTTGGCACTTGGATTGATCGGACCTGGATGGTTGGTAGAGTCCACAGGTCCAAGTCATCAGTTCCATTGGCATGTCTTTCAATGGAATAGAGCCTATTCCGAGGTCATTCATCCGAGAAAAGTTAGAGGCTAGGCTATGCTCAACGCAATATATAAAGGACCTTGTACCATCGCCATAGAGCTCGTTCTCATCAGATCCCAAGGCTCATCAGAAACGAAGCAATCGTTCCAATCACAGTTACTTTACAACACAATGCACTTCTCTACCGCCCTTATTGCCTCCGTGGCCACCCTTGCTCCTCTTGCCAGCGCCGTCGGTAACGCTATCGTGACCAATAACTGCAACTTCCCCGTTTATGTTTGGTCGGTCGGTGGCAGTGTTGGTCCCAAGCAGACGCTCCAACAGGGCGACAAGTATACCGAGGTACTTCACCATGATGCTGCCTCCGGAGGTGTTTCATTGAAGATCACCACCGTCGACAATGGGCTATACAATGGTAGCCCTCAGACCAACTTCGCTTATACCTTGGATCCCGGCAATGTCTGGTATGATCTTTCGGATGTCTTTGGAGACCCATTCTCTGGCAAGCCAATTGTTGTCCGACCCACCGACTCTTCTTGTCCGAATCTCTGCTGGGCGCAGGGTGTCAACCCCGGCGGTAGTCAGACCAAGGTCTGCAACTCAGATGCCAGTGTTAATTTGAACCTTTGTGCCGCGCAATGCTAAGCGCCTGGGGTTGTGTAAAGGGCGAGAATGGAGATGATGATTGGACAGGGTCGAACGTGGGGTTTGTTTAGACTAGCGGGGGGGAGAGCGAAGCCGGATTCCCCATGGGTTCGGAGTGTATCTAGCTAATGGGAAATGTTACCCCGTATGGACTCAGCCAATCCCCACTGTCAGTCTGCCTTGTAAAAGACACTGCCCCCTATCCGACTCCCCAGATCTCTCTCATTAGTAGATCGGTAGGCCCAACAGCGCTTGTTAGGGCTGGGCCTATCACCGCCTCGGCAGACGGGCAGTATTCAAACCGCCACTTCTTTATCAGCTTCCAACGGCACATTGGCCATCTCTCTGTGATTATTTCTCATCTTGCGTTTATACACATATATTCCATCTATATTCCAGCATATTTGAGCTCTCTGGAATTCCGAGCGCATTGACCTTATCAGTCACGTCATTGGTCCTCCCCTTGGCAACTGGATGCCTCCAAGGTCCTTTACTGCAGCAAACCTGTGTCACAGTCTCACTCGCAGTCTAACCCGTCCTCATCCTGATTTGCTGCCACGCGCAATCGTGACTAGTCCTTGTCCCGTACAGTCCAAGTCTTCTCCGAATTCCTCCGCTCATTGGCGCTCTTTCTCCCACTCCGCCCCTACCTTCACCACCACCATGACTCAGATCGAGCGCATTACAGAGAACCTGCAGAAGCCGGAGCTTGATGATCGTTCTTACAGGGTTATCCGTCTGCCGAATAAGCTCGAAGCCCTTCTAGTCCACGATCCGGATACTGATAAGGCCAGCGCCGCCGTCAATGTCAATGTGGGCAATTTCTCTGATGAGGATGACATGCCAGGGATGGCTCATGCTGTAGAGCATTTGCTGTTTATGGGCACAAAAAAGGTTAGCTTGATAATTATCATCCCCCTGGAACCCCCCCTGTCAGCCGAGGCAAATATTGACCGGATTGTTGTTGTTAGTACCCCAAGGAAAACGCATACAACCAGTACCTGGCTGCCCACTCCGGTTCATCCAATGCCTATACAGCTGCCACCGAAACGAACTATTTCTTCGAAGTTGCCGCTACGGGTGATTCTAGTGCCCCGAAATCCAGTGGAGACAGCACCCCCGCCGAGGGAACAAACGGTAGCAATGGTGTTCTATCGAATGGAAATGGACTAGAGGGCAAGTCGCCTTTGTATGGTGCCTTGGATCGATTTGCCCAATTTTTCGTCTCACCGCTGTTCCTAGAGTCTACCCTAGAGCGTGAGCTGCAGGCGGTGGATTCCGAGAATAAAAAGAATCTTCAGAGTGACCTGTGGCGGTTGATGCAGCTGAACAAGTCTCTTTCGAACCCTAAACATCCTTACAGTCACTTCTCGACTGGTAATCTGCAGACTTTGAAGGAGGACCCGCAGAAGCGTGGCCTGGAGGTCCGCAGTGAGTTCATTCGTTTCTACGAGAAGCACTACTCTGCCAACCGTGCCAAGCTGGTTGTCCTAGGACGTGAATCTCTGGATACATTGGAGCAGTGGGTTTCTGAGCTGTTTTCCGATGTCGAAAACAAGAACCTTGCCCAGAACCGCTGGGATGACGTTCAGCCCTGCACCGAGGAGAACATGTGCACGCAGGTGTTTGTGAAGCCCGTCATGGACTCCCGCTCCATGGATCTGTACTTCCCCTTCCTCGACGAGGAAGAGATGTCTGACACCCAACCCAGCCGGTATATCAGCCACCTGATTGGCCACGAGGGTCCCGGTAGTGTCCTCTCTTACCTCAAGGCAAAGGGTTGGGCCAATGGCTTGTCTGCAGGTGCCATGCCTATCTGTGCTGGAGCGGCGTTCTTCACCATCTCCGTGCGCCTGACGCCAGAGGGACTGAATAAGTACCAGGAGGTTGCCAATGTTGTTTTCGAGTATATTGCAATGATCCAGAAGCGTGAGCCCGAGCAATGGATCTTCGATGAAATGAAGAACCTTGCCGAGGTCGACTTCCGCTTCAAGCAAAAGACCCCAGCCAGTCGTTTCACCAGCCGCCTGAGCAGTGTGATGCAGAAGTCACTCCCTAGCGAGTGGCTACTGAGTGGATCTCTGTTGCGACGATTCGACGCCGAATTGATCAAGAAGGCCCTCGGCTACCTTCGAGCGGACAATTTCCGCCTGATCATTGTGTCCCAAGAGTTCCCAGGCACCTGGGACAAGAAGGAAAAGTGGTACGGCACCGAATATAAGGTCGAAAAGATCCCCAAGGAGTTCTTGGGTAGTCTTGAGAAGGCTTTGGAGTCGACTGAAGCTTCCCGCACCTCCGACGTGCACATGCCCCACCGCAACGAGTTTGTGCCAACCAGACTTTCTGTCGAGAAGAAGGAAGTCGCCGAGCCAACCAAAACCCCCAAGCTGATCCGCCATGATGACCGTGTGCGTTTGTGGTTCAAGAAGGATGACCGCTTCTGGGTACCCAAGGCCACTCTTGAGGTTACTCTCCGTAACCCTCTGGTCTGGGCTACCCCTAACAACCTCATTAAAACCAAGCTTTACAGCGAGCTTGTTAGAGACTCTCTAGATGAGTACTCTTACGATGCTGAGCTTGCTGGACTCGATTACCATCTTTCGGCCAACATCTTGGGATTGGATATTTCCGTCAGTGGATACAATGACAAGATGTCGGCTTTTCTGGAGAAGGTCCTAAAAACCATGCGGGGACTGAAGGTCAACCAAGACCGTTTCGACATCATCAAAGAGCGCTTGACACGGGCCTTCCGCAACGCCGAGTACCAACAGCCATACTACCAGGTTGGCGATTACACTCGCTACCTTCTTGCTGAACGCAGCTGGGTCAACGAGCAGTATCTCGAGGAGCTGGAGCACGTTACATGCGAGGACGTGGTTAACTTCTTCCCCCAGCTGATTGAACAGACTCACATTGAAGTCCTCGCTCATGGAAATATCTACAAGGAGGATGCCCTGCGCATGACCGATTCCATTGAGAAGGTCCTGGGAGGCCGTCCTCTTCCTCAATCACAGTGGTACTTGCGCCGCAACATGACCCTGCCCCCCGGTACCAACTACACATACCCCCGTGATCTCAAGGATCCTGCCAATGTCAACCACTGCATCGAGTACTACCTGTACATTGGCATCTTCTCTGACGAAGCTCTGCGTTCGAAGCTCCAGCTGTTTGCTCAAATGAGCGATGAACCCGCATTTGACCAGCTCCGCAGCAAGGAGCAGCTCGGATATGTCGTGTGGAGTGGCGCACGCTACAACTCCACCACCCTGGGCTACCGTGTCATCATTCAGAGTGAGCGTACGGCCCCGTACCTCGAGTCTCGCATCGAGTCTTTCCTCACCGAGTTCGGCCCCGCCCTCAAGAACATGTCCGATGAGGACTTCGAAGGCCACAAGCGCAGTGTCATCAACAAGCGTCTGGAGAAACTCAAGAACCTCAGCTCCGAGACCGGCCGTTACTGGTCGCACATCGGCTCTGAGTACTTCGACTTCCTCCAGCACGAGACCGACGCTGCCAACGTGCGTAACATCTCCAAGGCTGACTTGGTTGCTTTCTACCACCAATACATTGATCCTTCCTCGACCACACGCGCTAAGCTGGCTATCCACCTGAACGCCAAGTCAGGCGCTAATGTTGACTTGACGCCAGCTGAGCAGCGCACACGCCTGGTCGCTGCGCTGAACAAGCAATTGGAAACCGCCGGCGTCACTGTCGATGCTACCCGCTTTGCATCTGCATTCGACGAGGTTGAGACCAAGGTCGTCGACAAGTCGCAGGTTCTGTTTGTTGTGAAGAACTTCCTCGCCAGCGAGCAGAGCCTCCCGGCCAAGGAGATTGAGTCTGTCCTTGAGAAGCTCGGCCAGACCGTCAGTATCCAGCTCACGGAACTGGGTCTCGGATCCAAGGTTGATGAGCAGGATGCTGCCAACGGCACCGGTGTGCCGAAGACGGTCTTCATCACCGATGTTCCTACTTTCAAGGCTAGCTTGCCCGTCAGCACTGGTCCTATCCCCGTTACGGATCTATCAGTGTACGAGGATTTTGATGCTAAGCTGTGAGTTTCTCTTGGGAAAGGGTTTGGTGTCAGGTCGGTTGGTGCATGCATGTGAGAGTCCGGTGTTGGTTGAAGACTTGGTTCCCAGACAGAAGAAGATTAATTCAACAAGTTTATTATATTTACTTAATCCTACATATGGGCTCGTACTTGCATAGAGGCATCTTTTAGGGATCCCCAGACTCGGAGTATACGGTTCGCACTTGGATATGGGTTGCTTTTCTTACAATAAGAGTCCAAAAACACGACTCCTTCCACCCATGGATAGAAAAAGAAGCAGTAGGGCGCAGGTAGGGGCAAGAGAAGAAAAAGACGTTAGTGTCGCCTGAGATTATATGGAAATGTGGTCCCTGATGGAATTCTGCCCTAGTATACTTACTCCGTAGAACCTGGCTATCAACAGGTTCAATGGCCTTTTGGCCTATGTGGCCAATAGTGAGTATGAAATGGTATCGCGAGTGGCCTGTGGTACTACGGCATGGATCAAAATCCCAAACATGCATCAATGAAGCTCCGTGCACCAAGGAGTATAACTGTATGAAAGAGAACAAAGCTTCATTAATTATTTGCCAATTTTTCCTGTTAGCATAGTTCATTGAGAGGACATCTGGAAACAGCATAAAAAGCAGAGCTTCCCCCCTCTTGTTCCTCTCCTCATGAATGGGATTCTTCGTTTTTTGGGCCTTGTTAATAAGATTTGCCCATCAGGCAGGGGTGTGCACCGTGCGCTTCTAACAATCCCCAGAGGAGTCACTGGTCCATGGGACCTTCCTTTAATCATACATATTTCTCTGTTCACTGCTCAGCTCGCTCGACCAAGAATGTTTACGGCTTGGAAGAGTTCGACCAATCACAAACCAATCGTTGACACTCCATGATGTGTCCGAGTGACAGCATTGCCAGTCGAATTGATGTTGTTGAAGCAGTATGAAGCTGCCGCATACTCGGCAAACAGACTGAGCTGGCTCAGCACACTGCTGGACACATCCATGAGATGTAAGCCTCTGAAACGTGTTTACAATGGAGTATGATGAAAGAAAGTATCTAGGCTTCTCAGTTGTAGTCTAAACTCCGAAGTCCGTACAAAAGATGATCACGTGTCTCAAAAGCGTGCGTGAAGTGGTGTGTCCGTGTGAATATTGTGATGATCATGTGACATGAATGTGGACCCGCTTTACCCGCTTTACCCGCAGCGCCCGGGCCCAGTATTTAAAGTCCCGCTTCACCGCTCTTCTCTTTCTGCCTTCTCAAAACTTTAGTCACGCACTTTTCGTTAAAGCGGTGGCACCATTCACGATAACGATAAGCTGCAGCTACGATAGGATGGGGTACCCCTACTCCTTGGCCGAACTTTGGCCTGATTCGAGCTCCGAATCCTCCGCTACCATCACCGCAATGCCGACCTCTGGCCCCGCGGGTCCGCTGAGCAGCAAGTTGTAAGCTTGAATCACCATGATCACTCCCCTTTTTTGTTTTGTTTCTTGAATACTGACCAAATGTAGGCCAATTCAGCCCAAAGCCTTCACGGCTCACCAGCCCGAAACTCTTCGACTGTACCCTCTGTCAAACTACACCTTTGGTACCAAGGAGAACCAGCCTGAGGAGGACAACTCTGTGGTCGAGCGATTGAACCGCCTCGAGGAGCAGTATGAGCTTCACGGTATCCGCCGTACCTGCGAGGGTATCCTGATCTGCCACGAGCACAGCGTCCCCCACGTTCTGATGCTCCAGATCGCCAATGCCTTCTTCAAGCTGTAGGTGAATCCCATCCCTTTGTATCATGGCGCAAAAGCTAATTGCTCAGGCCCGGCGACTACATCCAGCCCGAGGACGAGGAAATCGAGGGTTTCAAGAAGCGTCTCAATGAGCGCCTGGCTCCCACCGGTACCCAGTTCACTGGCGAAGGTGTCAATGGTGACTGGGAGATCAGCGACTGCCTGGCTCAGTGGTGGCGCCCCAACTTCGAGACCTTCATGTATCCTTTCGTTCCTGGCCACTGCACCCGTCCCAAGGAGTGCAAGAAGCTGTACCTGATCCAGCTTCCCAAGAAGAGTGAGTTTCTCCACCCTGGCATTGAATCGCATATTCTCTAACAATCGCGCTCCAATGCAGAGGTCCTCTCCGTTCCCAAGAACATGAAGCTCCTTGCCGTTCCTCTGTTCGAGCTCTACGACAACAGCGCCCGCTACGGCCCTCAGCTCTCGGCAATCCCCCACCTTCTCTCGCGCTACAACTTCGAGATGGTCGACGAGGACGACAACGTGATTGCTGTGACCCCCTTGGCCAAGGAGCCTGATCCTCGCACTCAGATCATTCCTCGTCAGGGAAGCTCCAACGGTAATGGACAAACCGGAGGTGCTGACGATGACACTGGCATGACTGGCTTGGATGACCAGCAGGAGGGTCAGGCTATTGAGTCTCACCAGGGTTAAGTGCATTGAAACTTTCGACATACACCCGAGGGTAAGATGTTTTGCGAGATATTGAATTGTTCCCAACGGGCTCCCGATGGAGGATCGACCCCTTGGAGGTACTAAGCGAATTAGCTTTGAATTAGCTCAATGAATTTACGAAATTCCAATGATCCAATGGTGCAATGACAGCCATGTAGATGATTCAAGCTTCCCACAGTCGCAATCAACAAATACCGTGCAAATACCAGACGAAAGAAGGAACTTTCAATATGTTGGCGCGATCTCAAGAACAAGCCGATTTATTTGCCTACCAGGATATGCGCGCTCCAGGGTGGGCGAAATGTCGACGCAGTTAAGAAATATCCTTCTCGGGCCCGATAGTTCCGCCATGCAGCGCGACCAACGCTAACAACCGAGTAGACACCAACGTTCCAAGCTAATGATGTCTCTTCATCTCTTAGCCACTGCCACGTGGGACAACTCGAAGAGCGTCCCGCGCAATGTGTTGTTGGATAGTATGAACTATCGTGCAAATTGCCCATTGGCCATATCCCCAACTCTACCCTCTGCCGAACAGCCATAGTCCAAGCAATTCCGGATAAAACATCCATAGGCTCGGAGTTTCCCAAATAGGGTTACAGTACTAACGTTCAACAGGAACCTCGGAACCCGGCGACGTGGAAACCTTGGAACCTGCACGGAAAAAGTTCGGAAGAATAAGTAAACAGTGCCAGACCATCTGCGATATTCCGATCGGTGATCGGTATGAGATGAGATAAGATCGTCCCCAGCTAAGTTGGTAAGTTGAGTGCCAAGCATCACGAGAGAGGAACCCGGAGAATCCGATTGTCGCCCGATGCATCCTCATCTGCAGGAAGCCCAAATCGCTCATCTTCACGGAAAATATACTGTCCACGGAGAAACCGGGCGATGAATCAACTCCGTGCATACCAACAGGCACTGCAACCCCTCACTAGCCTCACTGGCCTTGGCTTTACCATGTGAAGATGCGAACGCAGTGGATAAAACGGCCTGAGTGGGACTGTGGACCGTGGAAGGATGGAAGGAACATACTCCACATCCTGGCCGATGCAGACCACAGTTCCATTCTGTATGCGCCGGCAGCCACCAGCCACTGAGGACGATGGATTCGGTACCTCCGCACCGAGCCACATACCAGACATACGCAAGTTGCAGGAATGCCGCGCCGATCCTGTCGGAATTCCACCGGTCACGCGTGAAAATATGCGCCATGCACCGGAGCAAAAGCTCACTTTGGAATCACGTATGTGACGAGCGCGCCGTACCCCGCTCCCCAAGGATTGACCAGTGGGGGAATTTCTGGCTCTATACCGATCTCTGGGGGGTATCCAGGGTTGAGGCATGTGTATAAGAAGCGGTGCCTGCATGAGATGTCTTTCGATATGCACAGCCGTTGAGACAGCTCTGATTCGAAAGATCTCACGATGCTTCTGGTTGGTCGGATTTGGGGCCTCGTTGCCCTTGGTGCGTTGGCTGTGGCTGCTCCTTCGCGCCCGGTCCCGAGAGGTATGCATCCTTGTCTTGACTTGATGGTGTCAGAAACTTACATCTCATAGATGTGTCCAGCAGTGTGCTGAGCCAGCTGAGTCTGTTTGCCGAGTATTCGGCAGCTTCATACTGCTCCAACAACATCAACTCGACTGGCAATGCTGTCACTTGTGCAGAAGGCAACTGTGCCTCTGTGCAGTCTGCCGATACAACAACTCTGTGGGAGTTCGACAGGTATGGACAAGTTCGGAGATCCACCAACAGGCCTTGTACTAAATACTGCTTCGTCTATAGGGCTTGCTCGTATGGCAACGTCGCCGGTTTCCTTGCCGTCGATAAGACCAACAAGCTCCTCGTCGTTTCTTTCCGCGGTAGTCGGTCGCTCACCACCTGGATTGCGAATATCAACTTCGGCTTGACCGATGCGACTTCGCTATGCACCAGCTGCGAAGCTCATTCCGGATTTTTGGAATCGTGGGAGACCGTCGCAGATGATCTGACATCGAAGATCAAGTCCGCGCAGTCAACATACTCCGGATACCAGCTTGTCCTCACGGGGCACAGCTTCGGTGGAGCTGTTGCGGCCCTTGGAGGCACTGCACTGAGAAATGGAGGATTGACAGTCAGTCTGGTGAGTATTGCTCTCTCATACCTTCGGTCATCTTACTAACGAATCGTAGTATACATACGGCCAGCCACGCGTCGGAAACGCAGCATTGGCTACATACATCACGAATCAGGGCAGTCTTTGGCGAGTGACGCACCAAGATGATGTTGTTCCGAAGCTGCCACCTTCGAGCTGGGGATTCAGCCACCCTAGCCCCGAGTACTGGATCACCAGCGACAACGAGGCTACCGTTACCTCGTCAGATGTGGATGTTATTGAAGGCGTGGGCTCCAAGTCAGGCAATGCTGGAACATTGAACCCCGATGTTGAGGCGCACAACTGGTACTTCGGACACATCGACGGTTGCGAGTAAGGTTGCACGAGAGTATGATTTACGAGATATGCAGGGTGCCGGCACCCATACACAGGTGTAAATAAATAGCCCACATGACCATAAATGGCATACATAGTACCATGGCGGCAGTTTATGAGTTTCAAATGCCTCTGCAATATAACATTTGGGAATACTACTAGATTGCTATTGTATCTAAAAGGTATTCGACAAATCTAGTAGTGTATAAGTATTATAAAGAATAGGTATTCTATAGATACTCTTGAAATACATGTCAAGTTCCGACTTCAATGCAAGCAATATTTCCACAAAAGAAAGGCACAACTGGATAGTGAAACTAATGGTCAGGAAGGAAGAAGAGCCATGGAAGCAGCAGCACTAATAAATAGCAAGCAAGCAAACTAGCAAGAAGCATAAGGGCACGTGGCAGTGGCTTCACAAACGGGGGCTTAGCGGCGCTAACCCTTCTTGGACTAGGGTGTACAATCTGGGACATTTTCACGCTAAATCTAAGCATATTGGGCCTCCCTTTACAATGTGTCGGCTATAAGCCTATCTCCGATCATTTTTTGAAGGTTATATGATAGCCGACGAAAAGTCTCGGACAAATGTCTATCCGAGTCGGAGGAACATTCAACATATCAATCTGAAAAGCCAATCAAGAATTGGATTAGTATCCCATGGTTAAGCTAGTTTCAAAAACTTCACAGACGCACCCACATCACCAAAGGGGGGACGGGTAGTATTGTCGGTGAACCAGCCAGAGGGCCCGGTGGCACTACTGTAGTACTTTCTACTTGTACCTTACCGTTGATCAATGATTAGCATACAACTCAGTTAATAGCAATATACGCTTTATGTGAAGAACAGGCTGATCTACCAAGACGAAATGATATTGGCTACAAAATAGTAGATTCAGACTATAGAGCAAAAACGGACGGGGGAAAGAAGAGAAGAGAGCGAAAGACCAGGCCTGTCGTCTACGTCACCTAAGTACCCTACCACCCAACAGAAGGGCACAACTAGTCAATGAACTTACCACAGAGCACTCCATCCGGAGTTAAGAAGTGTCAGCCTGGCAGCTACCCAAAATGGAAGCATAGCTGGGTAAGTGTTGCATATATAATTCTTCCAGGTCTTCCACTACCATTTCAAAATATACCAGTCATTTTCGATCCAATTTGATCATCTCCCTCTCATTACTTCCTGTCTCATCATGTCAACCCCCAAGGACCAAACCATCCTTATTACTGGGGCATCCGGCTTTGTGGCCTCCCACGTCCTAGCACTATTCCTCCACGGTGGTTACAATGTGCGAGGAACTGTTCGGTCCGCTGCAACCGCTGAAAAGGTTCGACAGGGCTTTCCCCAGTACGAGTCACAGCTGAGCTTCGTGATTGTGGAAGACGTTGGCAAACTAGGTGCCTTTGATGCTGCCGTTGAAGGTGTTAGTGGTGTGATTCACACCGCTGCTCCTTTCCAAGTTTTTGGTGTTGAGGACAACGAGCGTGATCTACTGCGTCCTGCCATTGACGGGACTCTGAACATTCTCAACGCCGTCCACGCTCATGCTCCCAAAGTGCAGCGCGTCGTCTTAACATCTTCCTTTGCCGCCATGTCCAACCCTACCAAGGGATCCTGGCCCGGTCATGTCTACTCCGAAGCAGATTGGAACCCAATGACGTATGAAGTTGCCGCAGCTAAAGGTGCCCATGCTGCGCTGGCATACTCCACTGCGAAAGCATTGGCTGAGCGAGCCGCCTGGGACTTCGTCGAGAGCAAGAAGCCTCATTTCGATATCGCGACAATCCTTCCCCCAATGATCTACGGTCCCAACATCAACGCGACTGCCAATCTCGGGAAATTGAACACATCCAGCGCGGATATTTACCGTCTGATTTCACCTCAGTCCAAATCGAGCGATCCGGTGCCGCAGAACCTTTTCTGGTCGTTTGTGGATGTCCGTGATGTCGCTGAGGCACATTTGCGTGCCTACGAGATACCCGAGGCAGGTGGAGAGCGTTTCTTCATTTGCAAAGGTAACTTCACTTATCAGAAATTCGTGGATGCCTTGCGTGAGAAGCTTCCTGAGATCAGAGACCGCGTTCCTATTGGAAATGTTGGAACGGGAGACGTTCCCTCCGATGTTTATACGATTGATAACTCCAAATCACGGAAGGTCTTGGGAATCAAGTATTGTGAACTTGAGGAGACTATTGTCGATGCTGCGCGGTCTCTCTTGGAGTTGGAGGCTAAAAGTGCTTAGGTAGATATGTCGAGTTTGGGATACTACCGCGGATGCTAGGACAACGGCTTGTGCATCGTCCGCCTATTTCCAGCGCGGATCACATATTAAATAAGATGTTCTCATTACACTATTAGGTATTCTACCACTAGGCTCCAGGGCTTTATCCCAAGGTTTTCTCTTCGATTTTAGGGTATTCTTTTCTCAGAGGCTCAAGAAATAATATATTCAAACGTCGAATCAAGAATCGAGGATTTCTGTGCCTAAGGGAGCCCCGAAGTCACATCATAAGAAATGGCCTAATGAACTTGATATCCCAAGTCAACAATGGATAGATTGGCTGCTCTGGCACCATCTGTAGCACAAGGACTAAGAAGCACCGCCTTGCCAATTGCTGCCTTTTCAGGGTTGACAAATCAACGCATTTTGAATCAGGGTGTCAAATATACCAGGCTAGATACAAACACGATTGAGTAATAACCTTATAGAAATAATAAGATAGCCCGAAGTGAGCACGAATAGGTTGTATAGATAAGGCCCAGTGGATCTGTATGCCCAGGTGCCCACATATATAAACCTTGCTAGCTGTAATTGGTCTGGAAACTACGTGGCCGGCAGTTAGGGCGGCATGGAACCCCAGAAACTCTTCAGTATCGTAGGCAGCAATGATTCGTGACTACTTGGAGTGGCTATGCATCCTCGGTCGATCAATGATTGCGATGGAGCCCGAGAGGTGCAGAATACTGGAAACTGTGTAGCCAAGCCTTAGATCTTTTCTTGAACTAATCGCAGCTGGTCCCGGAGCTTGGCAGGTTTGGCGGTCATCATTCCAAATACCAACAGGCTGAATACCCCATGAACGACTCTTTAAGCCCGTTAATGCCGAAGCGCCAAGCCCAACTGTCAACAACCATCATCGGCAACCTTGCTCCAATATCCTGTTCAAAAATGATGGAATATACGAGAGATGATATAAACTAGTGTAAAGATAGTATAGAGCGCAGTGAGCATGCCGCATGAGTTGATCTTTTTTATCTATGTTGAATCTTCCACCTTTCGATTCCCATGTCTCGTTAGTATATTGCACTTGATCTATGTCAAGTAAATGCCAAGAAAGTGCCCAGGTGATGTTCACTTGAATTACTCCTTAAGATCAAGTCAAGCAAGGCCCCGTTCACACTTAGAAGCGGCTTGCTTGTGTTAGCGTATCTCGCTAATGTAGATAGAAATGCTGTACATTGAAATATCGTGGCTCAGCATTACGCGTCTGTATATTGCATGACGCTTGATTAATCAAGTATCAATGATATTAGGGTGCGTAGGGGTGAAGAAAACGGCACCTAGGTGCGTAAGCCAGTACTTAAATAAGCTCCTACCTCCCCCATTGTGCAAACTACTCAGATAAGTTTCCTCTGTGTCCTCACTGTACAGCTTAGGAAGCATTCAGTACACACAGCCATGAATTCTATCATGCGTGCTGTCGCTCTGGTGGGTGCGTTGAATATTTCTGTTATCGACGTGCCCAAGCCGACCATAATAAATGCAACCGACGCCGTTGTGCGTATCGCGGCGACTGCCATATGCGGTAGCGACCTACACAGATACCATGAAAATTCAGCTTCGCCCGAAAACCCTCAGCAGATCGGCCACGAGGCCATTGGCTATATAGAGGAAGTTGGCGACTCCGTGGAGCTGTTAAAGACGGGTGATTGGGTTGTCATTCCATTCGCATTCGACGATGGCCATTACCAATATGGTCCCACGGTTGATGCAGAAGCAGCGTCATCCACGGGTATGCAAGGTGAGTCTGTCTACTTCATTGATGTTTACCGCTACCGAATATACTGATGGTGTCTCTGTTCTGCAGCCGAGTATGCGCGTATCCCATATGCGGACGACTCACTTATGCCCGTTCCCATCAACGGTAGCACCAATACTTCGATCATTCATGACTATCTCTTCATGTCCGACATTTTTGCCACAGGTTGGACGGCACTTGAATTTGCTGGCCAGGTCCCGGGAGACACGGTTGCGGTCTTCGGTGCTGGGCCTGTAGGACAAATGGCTATTCTTTCTGCTGAATTGCGCGGCGCGTCCAAAATCTACGTTATAGACCGTGTGCAAGATCGCCTGGACTTAGCCGCCGCCCACGGTGCTATCCCGATCAACTTCGCGCTGGAAGATCCAGTAGAAGCGCTACGCCGCTTCGAACCGGCTGGCGTTACGCGCGTTGTCGACTGTGTTGGCTTTGAGGCCGAAGATGCGCAGGGCAATGTCAACAGCAGCATTGTGCTACATGAGGCTGGACAGGTAGTAGCCCCGCAAGGCGGCATTGGCGTGGTCGGAGTGTACGGGTCTGGAGACCAAGCACAGACGATTGACATCAAGCCTCTTTTCATGAATAACTTCTCGGTGCGCGGAGGCGTCTCATCGCCGCTGGATCTTGGCACCATGATGCTCAACCTTCTCGCCTCCGGCAGAATACACCCAAGCTCTATTGTGAGCGCTGTTATTGGAATTGAGGATGCGCCTGAGTACTATGAGCGGTTCAAACGTCGCGAGGAGACCAAAGTTGTGATTGAGTTTCCTTTCTGAAAAGAAAACTTGACTCTGTGTGTAAGAGACAGCTCATCATTAGTCTCTCTCTCTTGCAGATAGTTCACTACCTTATAAAATAGGGTATATCCAGAGATTGTACATCGAAAAGTCCCTCTTCAAAAAACAAAACCTTGTTAGTCCTGCTGAAAAGATACAAATCGAGGAAGGGAGGAAGGAAATGGAGGAGAGAGAGACGAAGGAAGTAGAAGTTTGTAGGACCAGAGCCTCAGGCGATAATGATGCCTGAGCCCTCAGGCTTTCAGGCCTAGTCACGCGATCCTGACTATATCCATGGATGCTTCAAGTGCTGCTACGCTCTCTAAGTGTTCCACAAGACACATGCTGCCTGCATTCCAAGGTTGTTCCGCTGTTCCAGAACCTCGGGAAGTGTAGACATACGAACGTCAGGTGCTCAAAACCGAGCATTCTGTGACAAATATGTGTAATTTCCAGTCGACCATGCAGAAGGCAAACTGCCAAATGTAAAATTGTGTAACGATGTAGAGCCAAACACATTGGAGATATGTAATGAGATGTGAGAGGTTCGTATAGTGTTGAGGTAGTCGAGTAAGGAGGCTGAGGCTTCCCCGGACCACTAAAGCTCCGGGTGGGGACCCTCAAAACTCCCCTGTGAATTTGACCTCCGCAAATCCCAATGATCTGACCACCGGGCATCGTGCCCTCCATCCACCATGTTATTCGCCCCCAGTGGACCTCAGAGTCCCCGCCGACGCAGTCGCATCAAGGCAATCTTCCTCACCATCTTCATCGTCATCGCCCTATACCTACTCTTCTTCGCAGACACAACAACCTCGAAATTACCCGTCAAAACAGAAACTGGCACCTATGCGGATCGGCATGGAGCTGCCACAACCTCCAAACCTGCAGGCGAGCTGGCTCGTCCTGCCCCTAGCGGAAAGGCCATGGTGGTGGCCAGCATGAAAAAGGATGACACGTTGTGGTTGCGACAGAACTTCCCCGACTGGTCCAAGAGTATTTACGTCGTGGACGACAAACACGCGCCGTTGACGGTGCCATACAATAAGGGACGCGAGTCCATGGTTTATCTTTCGTGAGTCTGATGTGCGGCAATGCCTTGTCGGTGTTCTAACTGGAGCTCTCAACCCAGATACATTATTGACAATTACGAAAATCTGCCGGAATCAATGCTTTTTATTCACTCGCAACGTTTCCAATGGCATAATGACGACCCATACTACGATGGAATCCCTCCGCTCCAACACTTCCAGACCCCATATCTGCAAGAGCAGGGATATGTGAATCTGCGCTGCGTCTGGACTCTGGGATGTCCGACCGAGATCCGCCCGCTCACCGATACGCACCGCAACGACGTCCACGCAGGCGAATACTTCAAGAATGGCTTCATGGCATTGTTCCCCGATACCCCAGTTCCGGAGGAGGTGGGTGTGTCATGCTGCGCACAGTTCGGAGTCTCTCGCGACAAGGTCTTGGAGCGGCCGCGCAGTGACTATGAGCGTTATCGTGAATGGTTATCGACCACCCCTCTACAGGATGATCTGAGTGGACGAATCATGGAATATTCGTGGCATAGTATGCGTCTCCGTGTCCGGTTCAAGTTCGAACGCTAACAAATCATTTAGTGATCTTTGGAATGAAGCCTGTGCATTGTCCCAATGCCAAGGAGTGTTATTGTAAGGTGTTTGGATTGTGTGATCTGAACTGCCCGTGGGAGGGCGGCTGCGATGACCGCTATGCTTTGCCACCGTATTCCTCGCTACCCAAAGGGTGGCCTCAAATTGGATGGAAGGGTCAAGAACAGGACACTTCGCATGGTCTGCCGGAAACCTGAAAGTGATGACGAGTTTGGCGAATCAATCACCTACCACGACGCCCTGTGTCACCTTCCACTGCTTCGCGAATTCAAGTCACACATTTTAGCTTTATCGAGGCTGTTGAATGGGTCGACTGATCCACGGACACTCAAAGTCCCGCCGACACATGCCAGTCACAAGCGAAGGCTGTGGCAACGGCGTACAGGACCCCCGGGACAAAAATACTCTGAGTATATAGCAACGCGTGTCTGGATGTAGCGAATGTACCAATATATAGCACCAGTGACCAAAACGAATGGAAAAACATCTCCACTTCAAGCTCGAGTTGTACCTTGTAGACGCGCCCTTCCATTTGCGGAGCCGAGGCTAGAATTATCTCCCCGCATCCGCTTCAAATCCAAACTTCCACTTTGACAACCACACAAAATGCTGATCATCGGTCTCACCGGCTCAATAGCGACGGGCAAATCCACCGTATCCGGCATCCTCTCTACGCCCCCTTACTCTCTCCCCATCATCGACGCCGACCTCCTAGCCCGCAAGGTCGTCGAGCCCGGCAGCGCAGGCTACAAAGCCATCGTCAACTACTTCGGCCCCAGCACCCCAGACCTACTTCTCGACGATGCGCCCCCAAACCCAAGCGGAAAACCACTGAACCGGCCCGCGCTCGGCCGCCGCGTCTTCGGCAGCACTGAAGAGCGCAAACGCGACCGCGCAGTCCTCAACGGCATCGTGCACCCCGCCGTCCGCTGGGAAGTCTACAAAGCGCTCATCTACTACTACTTACGCGGCCAATGGGCTGTTGTGCTCGATGTCCCGCTTCTCTTCGAAAGTGGCATGGATCTGATCTGCGGAACGGTGATTGTGGTCGGTGTCCATGATCCGGAGATCCAGATGGCGAGGCTGCGCGCCCGCGACGCTCATCTTACTGCCGAGGATGCGGAGAACCGGGTCCGGAGTCAGGGTGATGTGCGTACGAAGGCGACGCAGGCGGAATTCCGGGGGACGACGACGGCCAGAGGCGTCGTCGTGTGGAATGATGCTGATAAGGCGGAGTTGGAGACGGCAGTCAAGAGTGCGATGACTAGTATTGCGGCTTCGAGTCCTAGATGGTGGGCTTGGACGTTGCTAGTTGCGCCACCGGTTGGGTTTGGGGTTGCTGCGTGGAACTTGGTGGTGAATTTCGCAACGAAGAAGGGCTGGGAGAGAAAGAAGCAGGAGGAGAAGGCGAAGCTTTGAGGCAGGTAGTCTTGGGTTTAGATTACCTACCCTGTTGGTTGGTGTTGATTTGTAAATATTGTAGCTATACTAGGAAGCGAGTGACCTTGGAACACGACAGGTCTTGATAGATGGGGTCATAATTCCCTACCGGAGATTTTGGCATTTTTTTTAAAAACAGTCTTTTAACTGAACTTGAATTGCCAAAAAAAAAGTCAGTTCGAAAAAGCAGAGTATCATTGCATGCTAGGTTTTGTACAAATATTCCCAGTTCTGCAGAAAAATATGGATTTGAATTAAATGCATGGTTTGGGGAGGTCTGGGGACCACATCAACGATCTCCAGGTGGTCGAAGATAGGTCGAAGATAGGCCATGGTCTATAATTTAGCGAGCTCTAGCGATTATATCAATCATATCTATACTTAGGTATGCATAGCAAAGGCCATCCCTCCGGTGAGGTCTTTCACTACTAGACCGACGCAAAGCCCATAAATGGGCCCCTATTCGGGCCCAGAGCCCAACCCATTTAGTGGGCTGGGCTCTGTGGGCCTTACTGGGCTCTGTGGGCTTTACTGGGCTCTGTGGGCTTTACTGGGCTCTGGGCTCCCTGGGGGCTCTGTCAACCTTCGAACTCCGAAGGGAATATGTGAATTGATGCTAAACAAGAAAAATTTAGGTACTATTGTTTTGCTATTTTCATATCGTTAGCGAGCACCGCAGGGCCACAAGACTCTCTTCTGGGTTCCGTCTAATCTCTCTCGTCCGTAACTCCATAGCTCTCCAAGGCTTTCAAGGTTTCCTCTCCACGAATTTTACTCACCTCAATATTATTTAGGTTGAACTTCCTTCCTCGCCAGATTTCTGACAGGCTATGAAATCTTTTGCCTGATATCGTACTAACCGATGTCCCAGCGGCTCCTCCCGCAGAGCCTCATCCCTAAATCTCCACGGAGGTCAAATCCCCAGGGAATTCACCATTGTCCTCTGAATCTGATGATTTGGTGCCCTATTTCCGCTTGATCCCAGGACTCAGAAACATTAAGTTGCTTGCTTCACCTACTCTCGCAATCTCGGAAGTTGAAAGTGAATGTTATAAAGACGTCATGTCAACAGAGTTCACTGGTTCCAGGCATTGAATTGCCATAGGCTTGCTGCCGCTGCTCATTCTAGACCAGAACATAGTAATGCCCTGGACCTTGATCCGGCAATTCACAGTTTCAGCTTTATCGGGTCCTCAGCTCCCCATTTTTTCAAGGATTATGATGAGCCTCCTTCTGGGGACCTATCATCTCACGATGTTTACCAAGAACTCGACGCTTGAGTGGCTCATGACGCACTCCCCCAAAATGCAACAGGCTATCTGCTAATTGGTCTCCAATGGACAGATCTCGCCCGTCCGGAGTACCCTACATCAATGTATACGCATGATCGCCGAGCTATACCGGATCCTCAGGGAGCACTGCAGGGTCATGGGGCTTTCTGCTAGGTTTCGCCTCATTCTCTCATCCGGAGCTCCATAGCCTTTTGGCCTTTCTCTTCACGTATTCCAGTCGTATCAAAACTGGTCATTTCGGTCTTCATCTCTGACAGCTATCTTTTTTCTCCCTTTCTTTTTCACTTAAAAACTACTCGCAAGCCCGAGACTCAGATTAGTTGTAGATTCGCACCCACACCCGTGTATATGGATGATTGATATACCGTACTTCACCAAGCCAGCGAGGTGACCTACTATGTTGTTTTTGTTTTCGTCAAAAATCATAAATTGTATTGTTTTATCTCAAGACGCCGTAACTCATGCTTCGCTGAACGCCAATTAAAAAAAGATTGCAGCCACACAAGACGAAATTTAATAGCTCTTGCGCTTCTTCTTCTTCTTGTCACTCGATGGCGCTCCTAGCAGAGATCCTCGACCAGATCCAGAAATACTGGTCAATTGAGATAACTTTTTGTCTGATCGCTCCTTCTTCTGCGCCTTGGACGAGAGCTTGATAAACTCGCCAGTATTCGGATCCTCGGTGTACTGGTCTTCATCGTCTTCATCGTCCTCATTCGTGACGGGTCGTGGCTATGGCATGTTAGTAGTGTACTTGGTGGCCATAAGAGAATGAACTAACCTTTTGCTCTTTGCGCTTGAAGTTTCCAAATGCCTGTCGCCCACCGGAGAAACTGTCGTCATCGGCATCCAGCGAGTCTGCTGCCAAAACAATAGGCTGAGGCTTGTACTTCGGTGCGGCTGGCACATCCAAGACCCAATGCGTTTCACCCGCCTCTTCAGCAGCTCGCGCAACAGCCTTTTGGCGCTTTTCTTCTTCGGCAGCAAGCGCTGCCGCAATCGCATCCATGTCAGAGGCACGGGCGTTCTCGGCGTCGGTGGAAAGGCGAGCACGTTTAGTGTCGCGAGGCTTGGAGCTCTCTGACGAGCTTGGGGACTCCTTGGCGGCCGCTTCCTTTGAAGCTGCAGCACGTCGCATGAACTGTGCAGAATGCCGGTATTAGCTTCATGGTTGTCGATTGAGAAATGTCGTTCATACCTTCATCGTCAAAAGATTGGACGACATGGTCTTTCCGGGCTTGCCGCCTGGAGACGAAGATTCAGCCATGATGTACAGATCAAACCAGAGGTAAGTTGATTATAGGTTATAGTAAGAGAGAGACGTCCAGCAAAATAAAATGAAGCGGCAGAAATTCAGGTGCAGAGTGGAGCTACCCCGAAGCGGCAGGCGGTGGCCACCCACCAAACCACACCTCGCGGATTATTCATTGCCGACCTTGAACCTGGTCCCTTGCCAACGCCATTTTTCGTCCTCCTGAACAACCCGTGGAAATTCGCCCAGCATGATGTCCTGTGGCCGCAGAATCGCGACCTTTGCGTCGACTCCGCGCTTCGCCGTTCGCGCCTACTCCTCCACCGTCCCTCGTCTGAGCGGCGGCCCTGTCGCCAACGACCCGACCCCGCGGAAGCCCACGCCCAATGTCTCCGCTACCAATGCCGAGCCTACCGACTCCTTCGGTCGTCACGATGGTACTCTGCAGGAGTCCCCCGAGGTTGCTGAGCGCATCCGCAGCATGCAGGCTCCTAACCGCGCTACCACCTGGGCCTCCAACCAGCAGCCGCGCGAGCAGGCCATGGTTGGTCCTCGCTTCGAGCAGACCATCATGGAGTCTCAGGTATGATACTACACAATCCGTGATTTTGGCGCCATTGGAGTGCGCTCGGTCAATTGGGACATGATTGGCTAACCTTGTCTAGCCGCAACCATATGCCGCTATTGACCTCATTCACAGACAGCACGTCCGCTGGACAAAGTCCAGGGTCGTGAGCTGTGATGGTGGCGGTGGCCCTCTCGGTCACCCCAAGGTCTTCATCAACACTGACAAGCCCGAGATCGCCACTTGCGGATACTGCGGTGTTCCCTACGTATGTCCATTTTTACCTACTCCGGAGTGTCATAGGCAGTTGCTTACTCTATTCACAGGCTCACGAGCACCACCGTGCTTACCTCAAGTCTCTGCCCGCCACCAGCTACCCCCTCGAGCCCACCAATGATGCCGCCGATGTCAACGAGGCCCAGCGCGTCACAGAGGGTGGTCTGGAGCAGCGATAAACCACTAGCATGAGATTTCCTTATTTGGCGTTGAACACTGTTGCGTTTTTCAATTGGATTTGGGCCAGAGGCCGTGTACAGAATATCGATCAATGGACCCGCTTCGATCGTGTATCATGATATAGTCCTCAAATGTTTGTACTACGACTACTTGAATTATGATAATCTCATACAATCGGGGTCACTCTGTCGACTCTCGCCAACCCATTCACGTTCCTGGTATCTGCGGTAGTTGGAGCATCTAACATAAATCAAAATTGCCCGCGTTCCCCCGCATTAAGTCATGCCTTCTGGCCCTGGATCGTTGCGACAACCTTGCGGCTGTGCCGACTCGTACGGAACTCCAAATACCAAATTCCCTGCCAAGTGCCAGTCGCCAACCGACCGTTCGTAATTGGAATATTTACCGAAGCGCCAATGAGCGCGGATTTGATATGAGCCTGTCGGAATTAGCGTGAGGTCTTGCTGCACCCGCGACGGGTCTTTCAGACACATACCGGCATATCATCCTCCCCCTCGGCAGAATGACGGTACAAGTTTCCCTTCTTGTCCATGGGGGCGATGCGATCAAGCGCATCGCTCATGTCGGCGCGGACATCGTCGTCCCAGTTCTCGTTGAGTGACAGCGCACAGCTGGTGTGCTGCACGAACAGGTTCAGCATGCCGACTTTGTAGTCGCGGATCTCCGGGACCTCCTGAAGGACATGGTCGGTGATCAGGTAGGAGCCGCGACTGCGGGTGGGAAGGGAGAAGTTCTTCTGAGACCAAGACATTGTTGTTTGTTGGAGAGAGATCGCGTTCGCGTTGAGGAGAAAATAAGAGCGTAGTGGGGTTCTGATGTCATTGCCGATGCTCACGTCGGGGATGCTCTTTTATATTCCTCGCGGCCACGACTGCTATATGCTTTGAATTTAGGCGAATATGAGGCGAGATGCCCAATTGAGTTGGCTTGGGTAGACTGTCTACCTGATGCTTTCTCGTGCATGTTGCAGCCTCGATGTATAATGCCGTCATTTATACAGACAGACGACTGCTAACCTAAATAGATCCATGGATCGATCTGGGTGATTTACAACTTAGAGATAACCAAATTGCATTATGCGCTCTGCTTACAGTGTTCAAATAACCGGACTATCGTGATAAACCTGCAGATATGCTGACAATTACGAAACACCCCAACACCTCAGTCCTCCGTACTTCCGGGCGAAAGGCCTCGGGATTAGCAAGTGGAAATCTGCGGACATGCGGGGACGACTTGCTCAATCGCTTGGTCAGTTCTCAAATTTGATGAAACCATTCTGACGACATTCACCTTCAGCACTGTTTCCCCGACCTTCAGTGTTCGATCTATACTCATGGCTTCAGTCGACCTATACTCATGGCTTCGGTCGACCCCTCCTCGCTGCTGGTATCAGCAGCTGTGCCAACATTCATATGTCCTGCTGGGACAAAGATGCACATCTTGAACCTAGGAACTCTCCAAGCTGACGAATCCTGGTTCGTATGAAGGAGCAAAACATCAGATGTTTGCTAACCATGCCCAGGATCTTGCGAGGCGCCAATGCCAGCAAGCTAAGCAACCTCAACCCGACAAACAAGCGAAGAGATCTGGTTCTTCTCTCGGCCTTAATTGAGTATCCAGGACTCGGCCTCATTTTATATGAGACAGGCTGTGCCGAGGATCTAGAAGTGGTAATTTCACCTCCGTCATACGCATTCGTGATTCCACCTAATCGAAGTATAGCAATGGCCGGCACCCGTGACAGATGTTTTTCCCCGGGTTGAATATTCAGACGCTCATAGACTACCCAATGCCATCAAGGCTACTGGGAATGACATCAAAGACGTCAAGGCCGTCATCTCGACCATGCTGGAGGCCTCGAGCACTTCGTAGACACCGATGTGCCGATCTATCTCCACGAAGAGGAGTTCAAGCATGCTTGCTGGGCGGTTGCAACGGGCGCAGACTTGGGCGTCTATCTCGGCCACTACATGCTTCTCGAGAAGCTCAAATGGAGCACTTTCACTGAGTCGCAGTTGGATCTCTTCCAGGGTATCATCCTCTACCACTCACCCGGACATACTCCGGGGCTCTGTATCATGCAGGTCAATCTTGCCAATGACGGTCCGTTCATCTGGACCACGGATCAGTTCCACGTGGCCGAGAACTATGAGCTTGGTCATCCTCATGGCGGGCTGGCGAGAGATCATACCGCTTGGTATCGCAGTTTGAACATGATTCGTAGGCTTCAAAGGTTGTACAACGCACGCTTGATATTTGGACATGACAAGGACGTTGCGCTCAAGCTGATCAACGAGAAGCCGTATTATGAATAAAGGGCGAGTGCGATTTTCGGGGGTGACATAGTATTGTGCAACCGAAAAGAAACGTCTTTTGACATCATCACAGCTAAGATATCTGTCACCCCAATCAATTGTAACTGGATAATAGTTCCACATTAAATGTCCATTGAAAGGAAAAAGAGACTCACACTAATGTAGAATTCGAGAGACCAGTTTCTATAAAGGGTTTGCGGGCCAAATGCACTATCCACTTTAGCCTCCGGTTGTTTTAGATCCTTCCCATTCCTTCATCGATTTCCCCTCCCAAGTCGAAGATTGATAAAGACTACGCGGGTGCAGCCGTTCTTGAAACAGCCCAACCAAACCGATCTTGTACTAGCCTTGAACAATGCTGTCCACACGATGAGCCCACGGACACGGCATCTTCGGGGCCAAGGCAAACCCGCTCGGCACGATGTGACCCTCCGCAGCTCTTCACCACTTTGGGAAATAGGTCTCTTCAATCGCCCTATACTCTTTCAAGCATGCTAGAAAATGATTAAAACCCGTGGTTCCCATGGCATGTATGGTCCATCCGTCGATTCAGCACGAACAGCGCAATGCAGTTCAAGTTGGGGGCCGCTTTGGCTCTGCTCTCTGCCAGTAATGTCCTCGCCGTCACCCAAATCACCGATGACGAGATGAACTCGCTCCTCGATGCCGGCGGCGTGGATCTGGCAGACCGCTATGCGCCCATGTGGTTCTTTGGTCAAGCTCTAGACCAGCCTCCTTGTTACCCAACCTGGGCGTTCGGTGGCTCCCCTGACACTGCCGATGTGTATGACAATTCGCATAAGACGCCTGCTGCTGGACAGTGTGATTATCCGGATGTCGGGTGTAACTGTCGAAATCCTGGGGTGGGTATCGGGAACGCAGGGCCTGCGTTTCCCATTTACTACACGTACCAGAAATGCAATGATGGCGAGGTGCGCGTGGTGTATAATCTCTTCTATGAGAAGGACGGGGCGAAGTTTGGGGCCATCAACACGGGGCATGACTAGTGAGTCGCTCTTTCGCATTGCATGGAGAAGAGTCAGTAGGATTTTAACCACTCGAGATGTAGTGACTGGGAACGGGTGGTGGTCATCCATTCACGAAACGATCAGAATATGTGGGCGCCGTCCAGGGCCCTGCTTTCTGCACACAGCGGATATAGCAGCCTGGCTTGGGGGAATATACAGAACACACTTACGACCGAGGAAGTGAATGCCGGGAAAGCCAAGGATCCCAATGGCGTCCAGAACAATGATCACCCCAAGGTGTACGTTTCATGGTCGAAGCATGCACACTTTGATACTCGCAACACGGGCTGGAATGACCCGGCGAGCCAGTCCTTGGAAAACGCGTTCCGCAGTCAGGACTGGTGGCACTTTGTCGACCCTCAGAACTATGTATGTGCCTCGTTTCACGATATCCAGGTAGTGCTAACAATTCTAGATCCGAGCGGATGATAGCACCGATGCTGGGAAGGCGATCGGGGCTGCAGACTGGGGAAGTGCAAGTAGTAACCCGCCTTCTGTGCAGTCTGGCGTATGTGAGGCCTCTTAGGTGATATGAGTGAGAATGATATGTCAATCTGTATGCAATTTCGTCCCATTCTGTCTATCGTACAAATCATCGTCGCCTGCAATGCTCAATCTGTGAATGCAATCATAGTGCGCTTCTCCCTAGTTCCCCGTGCCTGCAATCTTACAGGCAACGCTAATTAGACTTTATACTTACTGTGAACCACTCTCAATCGGGTTACCCTGATCATCCAATCGATCACTGGCATTCTCCATCCCCCTCCACTTCGGGAGTCCGTCTGGGATATCAATCATGCGTGCCTCATAGAAGATATGGCATCTGTGGAACCCGTTAATTCCCATCGAACAGCAGGCGATCACAGGCACTTACGTCGGCTTCAATATCTCTCTCCTCTGTCTGCGCTCATCATTCGATCCCTCGATTTCAATCGACTGCGGGAAGACCAAACAGACATTCCGACCTTCGTCCATGATAGGCGTGCGACAATTCTTACAGGATACTTTGGTGGGCAGGCCATATTCCTGGGACTTATGAGTTGAGGAATAAAACACCAGACCGCTGGATCCAGTGACGAATGACATTTCATTCTTGTGGAAGATCGCCGCCCACTGCAGAGGCGCACCGTGGGCAACCTGACATCCGTGGCAATGACAGTATTTGGCATTGAGGGGCTTCTCTCGCTTGAGGATGTAGTTTACTTGACCACACAGGCATGAGCCACGCCATTTGACAGGACCGAATTCGGCTTCGGTCTGCATTGTGTATGGTGAGCGGTGCTTCCATTCTTCGTCTTCGAGAGTGCTTTCTGGGGTTCTGTTGGTGAATGCTGGGCAAGGGAGAGGCTCGACAGCTCCTGTGAATCCCATTTCCGCCATCTTTGAGTATTTGAGTATTTATATTGTTGATTTGTTTTTGTATAAGAAGGGTGTTAGCAGCAGTATGCCCAGAAGGGAAATCTCGGAAGTTCTTATAGAGTTCCAAACAATGATGTCAGGACATGACGATGAACTGCAGAATTCCCCAGGAAGTTGGAATATTGGCAGAAATGGGCATTCTGATCGATCTAGACTTTTCGGTTGGGACCGTGCCTGGCTTTGTTGTCTGTTGTCTGTTGTCTGATGTCATGAGCTCAGCTGTTTACCCCGGAGACATGACGATTTGGCATGTTTGACAGACTCGACATGTTTTGAAGCTTCCGATCATTTGCAAATATCCAAGGGAGATACCCAGGGCCCTGAAATATACCGGAAATACCTGTGGTATCTCCCTAGACAAAGCCAGCTTCTAAATTGGGTCTGAAACAGCGCTTACGAGTGCCGACGATGTGTTGATTGGGTGTTTCATCCCTGTTAGCAGAGTCCGGGGCGGGCCCTGCATCAAACGTGCGCTTTGTTCCCTCCTCTTCTCTCTTCTCCCTCTTCTCACTCCTCAAAATGGGCTTTTTCGAAAAGCTACGGCGCAGCTCCAGACGCAGTGCGGGGGTTGCGACCGAGCCTCCATCGCCCCGCGTCAACGTGCCCGGCCGAGATTGCACACGACGTCTGCCGAGGCCGGTGTTGGCCCGCATTTTCGCCTACGTTTGTCCTCACACCGTCGACAACTCATATGGCACCTCCGAGGAGTCCGCAAGCGATGGGTGCATGCTGTGTGATATGCGCGACCTGGCGCACTGCGCGCTCGTGTGCAAACGATGGTTCTTGGATGCGCGCGCCTTACTGTAATCGTCTCCTCTGGCCTTGACACAACCAAAAGCTAATTCAATTTCTAGCTACACAAACGTCCGAATCGATCCTGTCCACTACTGCGAATTGGAAATCGAATTAGCCGCCAAGCGAAAGCGCCGCTCGTTCTTCGACCGCAATGGCGACCCGATCGATGCCCCTCAGGTCCGACTGGAGCTTTTCATGCGCGTCGTGCGAGAGTCTCAGGGTCTAGCGAATATGGTCCTCTCCCTCAGAATGCCCTACATGACTCGCGAGGCCAACAAAGCCAACATCGCCCGCACTATCTCCGTCCTTCCTAATCTCCGCTTTGTTGATCTCCCGGTGGGTCTGTACAGTGACGAGTCATCGTGTCTCGCCTTGAAACAGGAGTTGATGGCACGGTGTCCCGAGCTGCGTCGGATGAGCTATCGCCGCGGCGCCGAGGGTAGTTTCTCGCGTCTGCCGGGCTCCCAGCTATGGATGAATTTGGAGGTGCTGGAGCTGTCGGGGACCCAGATGGAGCCCAATACGCTACGCGCAGGACTGGCGGCATTCCCTCATCTGCGTGAGCTTACGCTGGAAGATATGGACTGGCTTGATGACTCCGCTTTCGCGGTCAATGTACCTCTGCCCCCGTTCCCTGCGGTCGAGTCGCTGACGCTGCGCGATACCCCGAATGTCACGGCGAGCGGGCTTGCCGCGATCCTCTCTGCGCCGGCCAGCAAAGCCGCGCTGCAATCTTTAACGCTGTCAGCAACCGGTGTCACACCTTCGCTGCTCCATCATATTCTCTCTGCAGCCCCGCGGCTACAGAACCTCTCCATAATACAGGAGGTCTCACGCTCGTTCCCCGTTGAGCAAATACCCCCCATGGCCTCCAAGTCCCTGACTCTCTTGCACTACGAATTGACTTCCGAAACTGAGAATCACGGCATGCCCCCGGTGGCAGCTTCATATTATAAATATCTCATCTCGTCGCTGATGGCTCGAGCCCTGCCAGCGCTGCGAGACTTGTATGTTCGGGACGCCCAGTTCCCCGATACACTGCTGCTGATGCCCCCGCCCCGCCTCTTCGGCGGCGGCGAAAGCGGTCCCCGGACAACGGGCGGCCTCTCTCAGCCATTGAACGTGTATAGCAAGGGTCTGGACGAGCTGGAGTGGAACTTCACCCCCTACGACCCTAGTCCGGTGTCTGGACGCCGGGATTCACGAACCCGCCCCGTGAGCTTCCACGAGGCCCAGCTCAGCAGGTCCTGGGGTGGTGACGCGCGCAAAAGTGTGCTCGTCGGGAATGGGTTTGGCGGGTTCCTGGCTGTTCCTGCGGAGGACGAGCGGCCTCAGAGTAGTCATCATGACAAGCGATTGAGCAAACAGGATTTGTGGCGATGAGTTTATATCAGAAGTGAATCTATGCGGCGGGTGAATTTGACGGAGTAAGCTATGAGATCACGAGAGTAAATTTGAAAGCGTTCCGGGTATCAATTATTCAATATATATGCAGCTATCGAGGCGATTCCTTCGATTGAGGTGGCTCTGGGACTGGGCCTAGCCCTGTTGACTTTTGTACTGGCTCTGGTGCCGGCGCTGGCGCTGCTTCTGGCGCTGGCACTGGCTCCGGCTTTGGCTCCGGCCATCCCTCTGGCAGACTAGGCGCACCAGGCCAAATCCATTGGCTTTGCATCTCCTCGTCGGTCATATTGCAATATCCATAAGTCCGACAATAACACTCGTGCTGGTCCAAACAGTACTGATTCGGCTTCCCAAAGATCACTATGAAAGTCAGCGAGGCTAAACACTCGAAAGACAGCATGGAACCCACTATGCCAGGAATACTCGAAGATCCGCCCACTGATCCCCGAGTTCAATTCCGTATCCATCAACCACCGCTGCAGCCGAACATAATGCTCCAAGCTCTGCTCGTGGATCTTACTCTTCGACAACGCAAACTGACTACAGCAAGGTGCCCCAACTTCCTCCGGCACTTCCGCCCGCGGAAACAGCTCCATAAATCGATCTGGATACTCCATCGCCGCCGGATGATGGCTATCATCCGGTCTCTCACGCAGATACCGAGCCGGCTCGAGTTCCCTGGGACATCCGACGCTCCAAGCGCACCGCATGCTCACATATCCAGCTTCCAGAACGAAATCCGCCTTCAGGTCCCGGATTGATATCACCGAGTCGTATAGCGGGTTGTCGACGTGCCATTGGTATCGGCTGCCATGCAAGAAGATCGACACGTCGGGAAGCGACCAATACCGATCGATGATGTAACTGGTTGGAAATCGGAGTTAGTGGATTTGAATGATTGAATATTAGGCAGAAGCGAAGTGCAACGTACGTCAGGTAAACCATTGCCTCGTTGCCTTTGTTAATTGGCACGGTTAATCCTTGGCCTGCATCTGCGCGATAGATGTTCGCGGTCCAATCGGATAAATTCTCGTCGACCCAGGACATGTTACTGGCTTCCATCGCCGCGAATACCAGTTCCTTTGCGGGGGTTGGCTCGGGCGAGGGCTCGGGCGAGGATGGTGTAGGGACTAGTTCTGGAGCTGGCTCTGAAGTTGGGACTGGTTCTGGTTCTGGTTCTGGGTCTGGAAAGTCATTCTTGTCGCCTATCACGACGACACCGATCGTTTCTTCGGGTGTCGGGGAATATAATATTAATTGGTAGGAAATCAGGAGGAGCGTCGCTGCTAGGCCCAAGTAGAGGAAGATGCGCGATCGTGGCGTCAGACACCCGTCGCGGGCGCGGAGAGGGCTGGACCAGTTCATTTCATGGTTCTATTGTTGTAAGGAAATAATGAAAACTCCAGACTCGACTACGGAGTGCTCGGATACGGAGCACGGGGTATATAAGGAAAGATTAGAAATAGTGGGCATTGACGTAGTCTACTCCATTTCCTTGGTTACATGACATGTCCAACGTAGGCGCTGCAAAGGTACGCCAGTGGACAGGGCATTTAACAGGTGAACACAGCCAACAGCAGTGGATTATTGGCGTTAGCTTCCTATCATGGCCCACTTGCCGAGAGTCTTGGTGATTGCCTAGACTCTATAGGGCTGGCTCCATCTCAGGGCGCCTATTCGACCCTGGGAACGTGTCCGGTTTACGGTAGATTGTATAGGCTATCGGACTAGCTTCAGTTTACTCCGTACTCCTGAGAGGCCTCGTCATCACTATCACACAGGCACTATTTCTATGAATTGGGACTAAAGTGGAGTGACATTGTAGATCTCAATCTTTTTTTGTATCTGTTTCAAATCCAAGGTGAGACATGCACATCTTTTCTATAAGAAAATGCAAACGCCATTTCTATATGCTGAAAACAATAACACAATACTGCATGCGATGTTACTCAAATTCTATGTTAGTTTGTGAACGGAAAACTCTCTGTTTGCTATCACTTCTGAGATCCAGATCGACGACCACCCCTGCTCAGTCTCTGTGGGGGCTTGGCCGGGGGACCCATCACAGATGGGGCTGAAGCTGAAGGACCTCGAGATCGAAGACTGTAGCGCGAGGGCTCGCGAGTCTCGCCTAGCTCCGAGACTGGCTCATCCATGGAGGTATCGACCTCACTCCTTTCAAAGGGCTTTTTCGCAGTGGTAGCGGAATACCTCCAGGCCACTGACCGCTTCTTGTTAGCGTTGTGAGTAACTTCCGCCGATGTGCTCGCGTTCGAGGAGGTCCGGCTCCGGAGACTATATCGCGAAGTCCGACGGGAAGCCTCGGGGGTCTGCGAAGCATCTGCTCCAAAGGGGTCTACTGAGTGAGCGGCCTTGGACCAGTCGAAAGGCTCCTGGACTGTGAAAGACTGCATAGAAGGGTTCCGTGTGAATGTCTCGGGAGCCCAGGCTGCAGGCTGGCTGTTGCCAAAGTTCATATCTGTGTATCCCATCGGGGTGATCCCTTGGGGGGTCTGAATTGGAGACTGTGGAACCAGTCCGCTAAAGTCAATCTCAGGTAGCCCGGCAAAGGCAAAGTCAAAGTCATTCTGGGTAGGCATCTCCATACCCGTGGATTGGGGAAGCTGTAGGTCAGCAGGGTTCATGGTGCCCATGTTCGTATCGGGGTTGTTGAACAGGCTTGTGAAGTCCGTGTCAGTCATATATTCATTCCAGTTGCTCTCTTGAGACCAGTCAATGTCGGCCGCGTTTTGGAGAATACTATCGAGGTCCAGCTCTGGAAGTTCAGTTGAGCTGTGACCTTCCTGTGTGAGGTCAGCCGGAGCGTCCATCATGTCGAAGTCGTTTGGAGATCCGACCTGTTGGGGTTGCTCGGCGTATCCCATCGGGCTATAATCAATTGAGTCAGATTCAGAAGTGATCAAATAAATTTCCTCTGGAATGGGCTGCAGTGTTTGGTAAGTCGCCTGAGGGGTTTGCGAGTCAAAAGTGACTGGGTAATTGGTCACTGGTGCATGAATTGAGTCTGAGGAAGCACTACCAAAGGAACCGTACCCAGGGAATGTTTTCCAAGGCGGTCCTTGATTAGCAGGGCGCTGATTACTGAATTGTTGGAATGGGAGCGGTTGCAGATATGTGACGTACTGGTAGTTTGATCGGTGCTGATCCCTCTTCATCGTGCTGGGATGGGGGTTAGGGGGAGGACAGCCATACCGATGGATGCTCATCATGGGTTCCGATCTACCTGGGAACTTGAGACTCGGGACTGGAATATTGACAGTGTCCAGAACCAGCGCGTAGTCCAAGTGCTGCTTGAAGGTGGGGAACTTCGAGCGCTGCTCCGCAAATTCCTGCAATCCAAGCCACTTGTTGGCCTCAAAGGGGCTCCGCGTTGGGTTGATACGATAATATCCGCACCATCTCAGGACTGCTGGAAGAACCAGCTCCGGTCGATAATCCATGAGTCCCTTGATGCAATGAACGCGGAAGTCATTAAAGCCGTCTTCGATGGGCCAACGGCTGTACGCTGCCGCAACCGCAAACTTCAGAACAAAAGCAGGGGCTGCATTTAGCAACTCTCGGAATCGACTAAAGGCAAGACCCTGAAGCTCAACCATTCCAAGCTGGAGGCCAGTTTGAAACATGGCTAGGTGAACTCGCAGGAGCTGGCAGATTTGCTCACAGGTGCAGCAACCGTCAGGGCTGTTACCGACTGCGTACTGGGACATGTCTTCGATATCAACGGAATAGTCACCTGTGTATATGAAGTGAAGAAGGCTGGGGATTTGGCGCTTAAGCACCATCTGGGGAAGAATAAGCTCGTCTTCATCTCCGTTCTGAACGCACCAATCGAACCATTTGGTTGATTTGCGTACGACGTCCAAATGCAGAGGGTACCAGCGGGTTCTTTTACCAGCAGCTCTGATTCTGTAATCCGGCTTTGATTGCTTGGAGTAGTAGTCTTTGAGGGCTTGGAGCTCAGGCTTGCGGCTTTCCAACTCCCTGAAGCCCAGCCAGGTGCGAGGGAGGTTGATATGGGCGTGGCAGCGACGATTGCTAGACATGGTTGCCATGGTATCGATGCTCGACTGAGTGAATGTTCTTCTAGATTTGTGAAATGGTCAAGTGAGAAGTCAGTGGGTTTGGATGGTTGTTGGTTGTAAAGTGTGATGAAAGGTATTCCAAGGTTGTTGCTCTTCGGGTCGACGAGGCTTTATATAATTGCCAGTCAATGTATGGAACTTCGAACAATGCAGCTTTTCTTGAAAAGCGACAAAGGTATTGATTCCTATTCCTTGAAGGGAGCCTTAGAATCAATCCATTAATTGCCTATAAATAAATTACCAAACTTCGAGTTCGTCAACATTCTTTGTCCCTGATCCATTCTCGGCTCAAAGACTCGGAGTTGGACTTGGGACAAAGACTTCGACGGATACTTGAACAATCGTCTATTGTTGCTTTGAACTATTTCATTGTATTCATTGTGCTTGCTTTGAAGAGACGGTCTCCTCGCTCTCTCAATTGAACAATAACATTGTCCCGTGTCACTTACTAACATTTCCCTCTCACCACCAACACAGCAATATCGTGACTGTGCAATAAAATGCTATACTTTTTGTGTATACATCCAAGGTTCTTACCAGTCCAGGCGTCAGTGACCTCATACGAATCATGGCTCCTGAGTTCGGGTATCTCACTCCATACCGCAGTACGGTGAGAGCTCATGGCTTCTGAATTCAACATGAGGACCAAAGTGGCTTGCAGGGTCGTCGATGCACCAGACCAGTATTCTGCTGGATGAGCTGGGTCAAAGGTCCAGTCGGGATTGAATCCCCACTTGTAAGGACGAGCCGGGCCTCCGATGACAGGGTCTTGGTGGAAGGCGAGTAGATACTCATTCTTCAGAATAGCCAGATGTCTATGGTTAATTGAATCGAGCTTCCAGTCCGTCAGCATAGATCCGAAAGGGATTGTATTGTACTTACTGGAGTTCCGATGAGTAAAGGTGACTTCATTGCTGCCCAAAGGGCAAAGTGAGCCCTATTTTCAGCCAGTGTGAGATTTCCATTCCCAACTTCTAGCATATCCGGATCAGGATGACCCCAAAAGTCGACCTAGTCTAGCAGGAATGTGTTTTCATTTGCAATCTCTGCTATTCGGACCCACTCCGCTATATATCGGTGAGCTCAACTTGGAATGTGTTATGCGATGGATAAGTTAGACTCACGTCTGATGTCGTTAGTGATGCGCCACGAGTTTCCGGTAGCATTGCCCCAAGTGTTCACATTGGCGTGTCCCATATCACACAGTGAGTACAAAATTGTCCGATTGACATTCAACAGTGCATCTCGCATGTTGATATAGCGTTGATGTGTTTTGGATGTTGTCCAATCGTATCCCTCTGGAGCGGGATCTATAAGATCAGGACAAGTTCCATTTGGGAAGTTCCAAGTTGATGGATCTTCGTCGCTGTCTGGGACACAGCCAGTGTATTCATCTTTCCACTCCGTAGGCACGCCGCAGTCGTCGTACTTGAGGTCTGCAATCATCAGGCTTATCATTCACGAACAGTGAGTCGGGGGCACGGTACATACAGTCGATTCCCCATTCTGCAAACGCCTCTGCATCCACGGTCTCATATCCCAGACTAGCAGGGTATCCGGCACAAGTAGTCTCGCCTGCACCTATGCTGATACATTAGCATTCTGTCGCTAGCTCTCGGATGGAAGCACCCACTGCTGTATATCCCAATCTTTAATCCAAGGTCATGCACCTGTTCTGCCACTCCACTGATGCCATTCGGAAATCTGTGAGGGTCGGGTATGATTCGATTGTTGCTTGCGTTCCGGGCATATTGAACACTCCAGCAGTCATCGACTACAAGATTTAGTATAGCGCGATGATTCACGCATTCAAAAATCGAAGCACATACTGTTCACATATTCATAACCCACATCCTTCAGTCCCAGATTGACCATGTGATTCGCTGCTATCATGATTTTAGTCGCGTCAATATCGCATTCGAATGCGTTCCATGAGTTCCATCCTAAGGCTGGTAGCCTTCCCTGTGAAGAGTCAGCGGTGAAATTAGGAATGAAACATGATCATTTCACATAGCAGTCAGATATTAACATGTCAACTTACAACTCCATTTTCCCTCACCAGGGCATTCGCTCTTGGAACAACGGAAAGCAGCACAGGGAGCAGCAAGGCGCCAGCCATCTTGATCCAAGCAGTCAAGTTCGTCCCTCTCACTGTAGCACAACCCTGGAAGTAGAACTTGACTTTCGGGTCTTTATTCAAAGCTGTGAACTGCGTGAGGATGCTCTTTAATTTCAAGGAGCTTGTGAGTTCAATTCTCGGTGTCATCCAGTGTTCTATCTGCTGTTCAACATCACCTGGCTTTACCTTGATCCTATCCTGGAAGTTGTGCGGATGGTTTTAAATCGGATGTTTGCTCGGCTCAGGACTAAATTGAACGGCGCAACCTCAATTACACTGAGGTACCACAGAACAGAACGCAATGGTGTAGTGCCATATTCTAGTTCGCGGTATTCGGTGACATGGTGTCCATGACTACTTTCGGTCAAACTGACCATAGGGAAGGACGCATGCCTTCAGTTTGCCTTGATGCTCCAGGGGTATCTCGGGAAGAGATCAACCTTGGAACCATGTATATACGTGAGTGTGAGTCTGCTGTATGATCCTGTGACTGCTTCCAAGGTTGCGGGTGGTCACCTAGTCTTTTGATGAGAGACCCTGAAAGGTAGTAAGTGAGATAGGAAAAAAGATAGGAAACCACTACACATAATTAGTAAAAGGTTGTTCCGGAGGGATGACCCTTGCTGCTTGTTTTATGGAATGAAGCGGTTGTAATAATTATGATAGCTCTAGGGGTGGATCATGATACATGTCTATCGTCAAATCATTAGTCGTACAATGTACATCGCGCTGCCGCCAAAATGCATACAAACAAAAACGAGATTCGCTGGGCAAAAAGGACAGGCAGGATCATGATCATTGAGTTTTGCCCAGGATCAGCGCACGAGCTTGGCGAGGATCGGTTCCGAGCACATTGATGAGATACTCAATGCTAGCGTCAGAAGCCAAGCGGCGCTTCTCTTCCTGGAATTCTTTATTACACACATCCCACGTCACGGCACGTTCCTGAGACAGCACTGTCTTGACGCGAATTTTGAACGCCGCGCTCACTGGGCGATGGTCCGAGGCACGGACCTCGTGTCGACGGTAGTCAAGCTGCTTGACGCGGCCCAGGCCACGGTAGAGAACACGGTCACACCAGGCGGGAGAGCGCTTCTTTTCGCTGGAGTCATAGTCGTCGGTTCCAACGTCGTACTTGTAAGTTGGCGCAAAGGTGATGGGCCGCTCGGTGAAGCTGCGGAGTCGGAAACCGGGGTTCTTTCGCCGGGAAAGAAGAAGTTGATCTCTGTCCAGCAGCTTCGTGAGATTGTTTTGACGGACTGCGTCGATGATCACATTGCGAGGAATCGTGTCAATGCGATAGTTCAAGTCTCCATTCAGGATGCACACTTCGTGATCCATGATCATAGATCCATCGCCACCGCTGGCGAATTGATCTGTCCGCAAAGTCATGTTCCTTTCGGCAGGCAATGTTTCAGCTTCCAGAATCGCGGCTATGTCATTGTTTCGATGCGCGGTCTGCGTTTGACCAGCTGCTAAATGGCAGTTCACGAAGCACATGGAGCTGTCATCCAGGACAAAGCGGAAGACAAGGGCACCCTGTTGCTATTAGAAAATATGACAATATTTTTCAAGTAAGAACACCACGAACCTTGTTACCATGTAGACCACCCATTCCGCGCTTGATCTCCGAAGCGCTGATATTTTTGATATTGTGGCGTTCCTTGTGTTTGACAAAAACACAAGTGAACAAGCCCACCATGTTCGCAGTGTGCAAAAGAACATAGGATTCTTCTAGGGGCATGCATTCTTGCAGAGTGCGAGTGAGATGGTCTATCCAAACTCGATATTGACGACTCATGTGCTCTTTCTCGCCGCTTTCTTTCTTTTTACTGCTCATAAGCAAGCTCTCTGTCCCGAGGTTAGCAGATGGTACTCATCAAATAAAGAAAGACCACAACGTACTGGCTGTAATCTTCTTGTTCTCAAGATCAACCAGCTCTTGGAATCCGAATATAACGATATCAGGCGGGTCCTCTGGAGTGACAGCATTTCGAATGAAATCAGACGTCTTCACACTACCAGGAGTAACAGCGCCGGCATTCCAGGTGAGAACGACGGTTTTGATCTCTCGGAAGTTGCAGAACTCCACGTCTCTATGTTGCATCCGCGCGTCTGTTGGTTTTGTTAGAAGAAAACTCGACCAATGGTAACATGTTGCACTTACCTAACCAGTCATCTTCGAGCATACCATCCCAGAGACGAATGCAGTTATCAGTACCCAGCGAAGTCACCTGTAGACGATTCATGGTCCACACACTGCTAGTATCCACCACGAAATCGGACACAGGGCTATCGTGAGCGCGCCAGTCCTTCTTCACAGTCCAGGGATTGGTTGTCACGTCATAAACGTAGATCATACCAGTCTTGTATCCGGCCCAAAGATAGTCTCCGACAAATCCAAGACAGTTGATCTTGTACACGCTGACGTTGACTACTGCCAAGCATGAGAAGTCGGTCGCAGAGTACACGGTGACCTTGCCGTCCGCATGTCCCAAGTAAACTCGCCCGCCATCGCGTGTGCTATAGGTACCGGAAGTCACGTCACCAGAATGCTGAAGCCCAAGTGGTCTTTTGAAGACCTTGAATGAAGCCTCGTCGCCTGCATTCGGACGGTAGACGTAGACATCCTTTCCAGATGCCAACCACAGCTTATCTCCAACTACCATGGAAAACGTGTGGCCTCGAGCTACGCGTTCATGCGCGCTGTGGTAGCTGTACTGCAAATTGGGAGTGCCAGTTTCGTCCGGCAACCAGATGAGCAGTCGACCTTCGTCGTCAAATGTCCACATCTCCTTTCCGTGTCGTAGGATTTGAATCACCTCTCGCCGGGAGGGGTATGATCGGGTGGCCACGATAGACTGGCTAGGAATATGGACTTCATGAATATCTCCCGCGCTAGTACCAAGCCAGATGCGGTCACCCTCGTCTTCTAGACCCTTTCCTGGCTTGAAAGCGATAGAAAGACTCTTGACTGTCTCTCCGTGGCTGAGACTCATCACTTGCTCGCCTGTGGTGAGATCCCACACTTTGGTCAAATATCCTGTCGTGCAGACATATTTTCCACACACAGCTAGCAGGCGGGTATCATATTTCGTGAGAATCTCCTGGGGACCGGACTTGAGACAAGGAGGCCGTCGATTGGCTTTTGAGGCGTCGGGATAGTCTGTCCGAGAGATAGCCGGCTCTTCGATTTGCTCTTCCTCCTCTGTATCTGCGCGCATCACGCGGCGCTCGGGAAGAGAAGACGAGAGCTGAGGCTCACGGGGTATAGAGGGTTGCCGTTGAATAGGCCTGGGGGCTGGAGATTCGCTGATGCGCGGGAAAGAAGGCGCTGATCTGGCAATTGGCGTCATCTGAGCAGGGCTGCTGACCTGCTGGGGCGGCTCTCTGGCCGGAGAGAACCCTGTCCTCTGGGGCGCTACAGAAGGCCGTGGGGGAAGTCCTGGGCGCTCATAGGGACTATCGCTGGCTCGAAGCCTCTGCGCTGACAGAGGCACGGTTGTTGGAGCAGTCTGCGGAGATTCAACTGGTGCAGGGGGGATTTGGACCATGAGAGGCTTAGAAGCGCGCGAAGGTTCCGGCACAGGACGACTTCTTGAGAATCCCATTTCTCTGGCATCATGTCTGGCAATAGGTGTCGGGGCAGGAGATCGATCGTCAAATGAGCGCCGACTGGGCGGTTCTGTAGTTGGCCGAGCTGGCGGTGGTCTGAAATTGAGCTTGGACGAGGAAGCCAGCTTAGGTGGTGATTTCTCTGGACTGCTAGGAGGGGTGTTGAAAGGCGAGACACTTGGTTCAGGCGAAGCTCGTTCTGCGCGAGGGGCCAAAGTGCTGGTATCAGGGTGAGAAAACATAGCCGGTTTCGCGGGAATCTTGGGTTTGGATGCGCGGTTCGCCGGAGGTGGTAGGGATGCACTCTTCAGCTTTCGGTCTGCTGGACTCCCGGTGAGACTAGGGCGCAAAAACGCAGGCGACACGTGAGCCATCGAATTCCCACCATTGACAGAGGATGGGAACTTGGGGATGGGAGACAGTGGCCGAGGTGGTGCGGCGGGCGAGTTGAACGAGGGTTCCTGAGCACGATGCCCTGGGCTTCGAGCCTTGCGGGCTCCATCCTGCTGTGGCCAGACGTCGTCGCGGTCTTGGATACGAGGAGGTGATTGGGGAGAATGAACCGCCAACGTAGGTGGGAGTTGCGGCGACGAACGGTTGAAGTTCATAGAGATGGGACGGCCATAACGTCTCTCGGACAGTCCGCGATTCCGAGTCCGATCACCGTTCAGTCCAAATTGGTTCGGTCTCTCCTCGGCGGGAGTCCATGGCGATTGTGGACGGGGCAAGTCGAGGGAAGCGCGAGTGGATGACGGGAGATCATCACTTGCCTCGGAGCTTAGATGGGTTATGGAGGTGCGGGGGCTAGCGGCTGCAGCAGAAGGTGCTCTGCGGTGGGCAAGGTTCTCAAAGTGAGACAGTAGGGAGGAGACGGGTCTCTGTGGCTATGCTCGGATTAGTCCATTGCGTTGCGGAGGAGTTGTGAGTTCATACAGTCGGAGGGTCGTCATTGTTTGGCTGTTTTCCTATGCCCGCCATGGCTAATATCGCAGATCCGTCGCCGAGGCCGACTCAAAGGATCGATCATAGGTTTGGGGAGACTTCCGAGCGGTCAAACAGTGCTACGGAAGCAGTTGAATAGGAGTTCGTGGGGACGGAAGCTCAGGCTGCAGGGATATCGTGGGGGGCAGTCCTGGGAGCTTGCAGGTACGTAAGCGACGCAGATCTTCAGCGCAATATAATCACTCGGGTGTCAGTAGAGCATGTCAATACTTCACGAGTAAAAGAAGAAGTAAAAGCACAAAAACGAGACAAAAGGGTAAAAGTCCACGTAACAAGAGTGGCGGGGAGGAAAGTGGAGGATCACGGGAGTCGATCACTTTGATGTGCAGACATCTTTCCCCTTCAACTTTTCCCCCTCAGAGTCACCATGTGGTAAGTCCTTGCATATGTCACAGTTGCATATGGAGATCCCCTCTCGTGTCCCCGATAGCGATCTAATACAATCCCGCTTTGCAGTAAACACATCCTGAACGCCCAAGTGGCCATCCGCTCTCATTGCTGTACGCTCGAATCGACCTCGGAATCGCGCTCAGGGGGTTGACCAAACAATTTTATAGGCCGGAAATGGTTCGATTGCGCCGAATGCCATCAAGAGTCTGAGTCGCACATGCTCACGAAGAGCGCTGAAATGGTACGCTTCTGTTCTGTTTGGGGAATCACGCGAGTCTCATAGTCTGATCTTTGAACAGATCTTCGCGTGCAAGAAGTGCAAGAAGTGCTTCCGGAAGGATGCCGCTGAATTTGACGAGAGGTACGTCTTAAAACCACCGGTGTCTCAGGCAAAGTGGCAGCGGGCTAATCTGGTGGCTTTACAGCGACGAGTACTGCCCACACTGCGATAACCACTTCGTGATTGAGGCAATAGAACCTCAAGCCAAACTCCATGTCGAGGGTGACGATGCTCGCATGGACAGCCGGTACGTTCAAACAAAATTATATTGGTTGGCAGGATCACTGACAGTATACAGCATGCTCAAGGACGAGCGTGTCGCTCGCGACGAAGAGCGCTCGCTCTTCAACATCCGCGACGTGTCGGACCGCATGGGCTAATTGCCTCAAATAAAACATACATTGGACAGATACATTTGGGGGGCGTAGTTTCATGACCTTGACGAATTGATGGTTACTGGTTACTGTTTGTTGCAATAATCCAAGAGGAAGATCCCTCGGGCATCAAACCATTTACCCTTCTTGCGTGTACAATACACGAAAGCAACAAACGGACATGTTTTATAAAGTTCATGATTTTGGATTCTCGTCAGGGGAGAGACCAACGCTACTGTAAATCGAAACATATCAACAACCCAGTCACCAACCAAAGGCTCGAGATTGTCAAAGTCTAGCAATTATTCCGTCTACTCGCCACCGGCCGGGTGAGGATGGCTGCCGTGGTAGTCCCTGTCCGGGTCTTCTTCTTGGCCGCTTCCTCCTGCTTCTCGGTCTCGATGCTCTTCACGTACGACTCGATTTGGTCATCCGGTAGCATCTCAAGGGTCTTGCCGGGCGCCATGATGGCGACCTCGATGTTCTTGGCACCTGTCTGCACGACCTCAAGGAGTGACTTGATAGTCAGTTGGATTGTCTGCTCGCGGTCCATGTCCTCCTGGTGGTTGCGCTCAAGGAATTCACGGACGGTCTTGCTGGAACGACCGATGGCATTGGCCTTCCTGTAAAATGAAGTAGAGTATTAGCATCTATCCAATAACACGCATTTCCAACACAGGTGCAACCTACCAGGCAGAGTAGATTCCAGATGGCTCGGTTTGGTACAACCGAGGGGTAGAGTCATTCTTGTCGAAACCAACAACCAGCGTACTAATACCGAACGGACGCACACCACCACTCTGGGTGTATCTCTGCTGGACACTGGCAATATATTTCGTGATGTACTCGATGCTGGCGGGGACCTCGACAGTCAAGCGGTGGGACTGAGCTTCTAAACGGGCCTTGTCGATGAGGATTCGGGCATCGGCGTTGAGACCGGCGAAGGCCAGACAGGCGTGGTCATCCACCAGGGCGATCTTGGAGGGAGTAATACGGGTATCTTGGAGCTTGAGGGCGGAACGCTTTTCGCAGCCGAGGACAACGATATCCTTGCCCTTCACACCGACAGCGCAAGTTCCTGGAGGCATTCATCGTCAGCACGGTTCTTCGGTCGATTCGGTCGAAAACTATTTCGCAGCCATAGATGATGGCGGAATAGCCAGAAGCAGATGGGGGAGTAGGTGGTCATATCTTACCGCGCTTCACTGCCTCCATGGCATATTCCACCTGGAAGACGTGCCCATCAGGGCTGAGAAAGGGTTAGTGAACAAACTCTGGAGCTGAAGTGGTACTCGAAGGCCTCATACCTGAACACTGCGATGAGTTAGCGACACGGGTCCTTCATTTGGGCTGGGAGCAAAGGGAGCTCGCCGTGGGGAGCTAGCTGACTTACCTGAAAGAGCTCGGTCGTATCCGGACATTGTGAATCAAGTGTGATTGGATGACAAGTTGGCTGGATGATGCTGCTAATCACAGGTTCGACAGAGAAAATGAGGTAGGAGAGAGCAATGCAGACGGGCGTCAAGCAGTTGAGGTCAATTGGGATGGAGCAATGACGGGTTCCGGGCGGTGGACGCGAAAGCCTGCGGCTGCCTCAAGAGGTACCTCCTTTGACTATGGGCACGTCATACTAATTGTTTGTACCCTCCCATTTTCTCTGATCTTTCGCGTTTCACCACAATATTTTCAATGATATAGACAGGGAAAGAGATGTTGGAGATATTTGGATGTGGTCCCCGAATCGATCATTCATCCACAGCAAATCTTGCAACCTCGAGGAAGCCTAAATGAATACGAATCTATATCGTTCCCATGGTCAGAATTCTGTACAACCCGAGAAATAAACTGCAATACTACATACTATATAGGTGAGAGTACAAATATATCAAGAAGGGGAACATGACACAACGATCTTTTTTGCATTCACAGTGCTTCGATGGCCCCCGAAGAGATGCTCGATTCCACAAGCTCAAAGTAAATCCCCAACACCCCAAACGGAGTCCCAGTATATCCCACCCAGAAGACCGTGAATTCTCCGACGCTTCCCATGAAAGAGTGCAGAAAGGGACGCAAATATCTAAAATGCAATGCCATAAGTAGGTCGAAGCCAAGATGTGTCCATGCCTGCGGACAAACCAGAGAGGGACCGGGTTCAAAAATACATGCACCAGCCGCCGTCCCTGTAGACAAAAACAACCATGTAGCGCAAGATGGAATCACAAAATATGGGACAGCTCCACGACCAAGGTGACATAAGAAAAAACAACAAAACAAATCCAGGTAAATGTGAACCAAAAAATCAAATGATGGAAAAAAAAAGCATCATAAAAGCACAGGCGAGGCGAGCAAAAGAATTCCGAAATCTTCGACACGCTAACCCGCCTACTCCTTCCAACCCGATGCACCAGAACCGCAGAATCCCTTATACAAATGCGTATCAACGAATATCAACCAACGCAGAAACCCGCCACAATGCAGGGTTGCAATATGGACAACATAAGTGTGAGTGCCCAGTGAAACTGGACATAGGTATCGTCAGACCCGGATTTAAGCGGGTGACTTGTTGGCGCCGGCGCCGTTGCGACGGGAGTGGGGGTCATCCGAGACAGTCAGACCACCGAGACCAGAGGACAAGAAGGCGAAGGGGTCACTGGCTCCGTCAGAGCCGTAGAAGGCACCGTTCGAGGCACTGGTGGAGGGAACACCGTGGTCCGCACCGGTGAAAGCAGCCTGGGTAGCCGGGTTGGCGAAAGAGGCAGCCGAGTGCGAGGTGCCGGATGATCCGTAGCCCGAGTTCATCTGACCCATGGGAGGGTATGCGCCGGGGGTGTTGTTACCCAGGCCGCCAGAGGGCAGGGCGTAGTTGTTGGGAGGCCCACCGAACTGCTGGCTGAAACCACCGAAGCCACCGGCGGTAGAGGCGAAAGGAGCCGGAGCCGGGGTGCTAGCCATTGAGTTGGGTCCCATGTTAAACTGCGTGGGTGGGTCCATCGGGGACGAGAATGCGGAGTCAGCTACCACGGCAGCCCCTGATCGAGGGGCACCGCAGCGGAGACAGTTGATGTTCTTGGCGAAATTGTGGTAGCCACAGCCTTCAGAACCGCATTTCCAGTCACCAGCGCGGAAGGGAACAACGCCTCCGTTGCCGCCCATACCGCGCGAGTGACCACCACCACCACCGCCTCCGCCCATACCGTGGCCGCCGTGGCCCATGTGAGGGGGCATCATCGACGGAGGACCATAGCCGTAGTTGCCGTAGTTCATTGGGTCAGGTGCAGCCGCCATCGCGGGGAATGAACAGCGGAAGCATGCTGTGCGGCGCTGGAAGTTGGAGAAACCGCAAGACGGGCAAGTCCAGTCACCAGGACGAGGGCGGTTCTTGGACGGAGGGAAGGGAGTGAGGATCTCAGCGGCCCGGTCCAGAACGCGGCTGGACGAGGGAGAGACCTCAATCGCCTTCTCATTAAGAGCACGGCCGTTCATGCACAAACTTTCGGCAGCCTTACAGGAGGTTAGCGAGGAAATCAAGGTGGGGTATAAAGATCAAAAATGTAGATCTCTACTATCACGAGTGCGCAAATAGACAGGTGGAACATACCTCTTCGTGAGAAGAGAAAACGGCAAAGCCAGTGCCAGTAGGCTTGTGCTGGTCTGGCGTGCGCAGAGTCCAAAAGGCGATAGGACGGCCACCGAATTGGGTGAACCAACTCTCCAATTCGGACTGAGTGGTGTCGTGGGGCAGGCCACTAAGGTGCAGAACCTTGCTGCGTTCCGCCAAGAAGGCCCGGACGTCGGCATGGGCATCCATGGGACGGGTCAAGATCTCGGGGTGTTCTTGAGGAGGCTGGGACTTGCGGATCAAACCCCGCAGGACGCGAGCGAGAGTAACGGATTCCTCCATAGCACGGCGCGGCGAAGCGGGGGCCAGGGCTTGCAGGTGGAAGGGCAAGTTGTGCTTGATCGGGGCGGACGACTGGACGGGCTCAACCTCGAGGGCAGCACAGATGTTGGAAAGCGAGCTGGGACCGAAGGGCAGCGACTCGGGGTGGTGGGTCTGCCAGCGTTGATATTCGGTTCGCAGGTCGAAGGTGCGGGAGTGCTGCAGATATGCGGGCAGCACGACGGCCTTGTCGCGGGCTTCGCGGGGCAGCTGCACCCGCAGATCCCACGAGTCCAACGTCACAAAGGCAAACTCGAGATGTTTGCTAGTCAGGTGCTCGGTGGCAAAGGCGTCGAATCGAGAGATGGCATCCCGGAAAGTGCCTGCGGTGCGAACGTGTTCCCATGTCAAGGTAGTCAAGCTCGCTTCAAAAAAATGTTAGCCACGGATCCCAGCAAAACCCAATGCATCCTAAGGTTGTGACCAGGCAAGCTTACTGCAAAGCGGGGTGATTGGAGTATTGACGGGCTTAACAAGAACACTTTCGCGGTGCAGCTAAACAATTAACAAGAAAAAAGACCGTCAGCGTTGGGTTCCCGAGGCTAAGCCGATTGAATGTTGGGCGTTGGGGCGTACTTCTTCGCAGGTCTTGGAGTCCAACAAGATCCATCCTAACTCGATCACCTCGGCCGAGTCCTTGGTGACATATACACCGTGTTCGTCGCAAGTGGTTGCAACGTGGATGACGATGTATCGATCCAGCTTGGGGGTGGGTGCTGAAACGGCCGCCATCGCTGACTTGTCGCTCGGTGCCAACGGAGCGGCAGGGGAATCCCGGGGAAAATTGAGGGGAAATGTCTCTGCGGGTTAAAGCAGAAGACGGAGAACACGACAGGGGAGAAGTCGTGGTAAGAAAAGAAGAAAAGAAAGCCCGGGGGAGGAGAGAAGGGAAAGGAAGAAGAAAATAGACCAAGTCGAGGTGGAGTTCTGAAAATGAAAAGTTTCGGGGCTCACGGGAGATTACAAAATGTGACCATTTCGAGGTGTAGATACCAGTGAAATTAAAATAGTCATCTCATATTTTATTCTATTGTCCCTACTCCGTCCATGTCCCCCTGGAAATTATGTCTTCGGACTGGTGTTAACCGTGCAACCCCAACCGGGCCCAGATCCCTGCTCCGGTCTGACGCCCTGCGGGTTGGCTCTTTACTGTTTCTAAGGGATTCAACGTCAGATACGAATACCCGTGAGGATGTGACCTCAATACAGAGCAAATGTGACATGTGGCTTAGATAGCGCAGGTTGACAGTGAAACATGGAGCCGAGACATTGGACATTCCATCTATTGCTGTCAAATGTGAAATGCTTCAATCACGTGGCCCGTCACGTGTAAATTATACAGATGAGACAATATCAATTGATTCCAGTGCACATCGAAGAGAAGATGTATTTGAGAGAAATCAAAGCATATTATGTACAGTTAAGCCCAATTCCCCTCCAAACCCTTGAAGTATCACACAACCCAACGCCAAAACGACCGTGGAAAACAGACCATCATCACTCATCACCGGTCTCCTCTTTGATCACCGTCCCTCGGCTAGTATCATGATCATCTTCCTCGTCAACCTCCATGATGCTAGGCTCAATGGAGACAATCGGGCGGTTTGCAGTAGCGGATGTCATCCGACTGTCTCCCTCTCCTTCGTCTTCTTCCATGATGCTAGGCTCCACAGAGACGTGGCGACGATTGATAGCACCAGAAGGCTCCATTGATCGACGAACGCTAGCGGAGCGGACACTAGCACCATCATTATCAATGTCTTCGGTGCCCTCTCGGGGACGAGCGCTAGCAGCACGAGAATCTTGTGCCACGGCGAGGATCTTCAAGATGGCATTCTTGGACTTCACGAGAGCATTGCGACTAGAAGCTTCGCCAGCGAGACCTTCCTCAATGGTTTGGTCCAGTAGTTCCTTGACCTCGAGAGCGAGCTCGTTGTTCTCCGGGGAGACTTCGATGCCGGTTGCGCTGCGGACGCTGGTGCGGAATGGCTCCTCACTTTCGGGGACGCGGGAGCCCGCTCGCTCTCGTGAGGGCAACGTAGGAGCAGCGATATGGAGCTTGCTGAGCAGGGAGAAAAGGAGTTTGCGTTCTTCTTTAGAGCAGCGGCTGGTTCCAGCAGTAACGCCAAGCACACGTTCAAGGATATCCTTGACCAGAGCCAGATGAACCCATCCGCAAACATTGGAACTTGCTGCACCTCCCGCTAGAACCTTGTCGCCGCCGAGACCAACCACTCGGCGCTCATCGGTCCACTCGGAAAGCATGCCGATGACACCAGTCATGAGTGCCTTCAGCTCACGCTCGCCGATGCTGGCGTCAACCTCCCCGTCACTGTCTTCCTCAGCCTCGAGCGAGTAGTACTCCTCTGCGGCATGCATTACAGCGCGGACGACGGGTACTGCCACTGCTCGCATGTTCTGGGTGTTTTCGACCCGAGAATGGCAGTAAACAGGGAAGAAGTAAGCTAGAGACTGGCGAAGCGCTGGGTTTTCACGAGTGCGCGGGTGGTAGAACGCTACAACGAGCGATTGCAGCAAAGTACCAACCGCATTTTGGTTGACTTCTTGAATGGCAGGGGGAATATTGGGACCAGAAGGAGTGAAAGCACCGGTCAAAAGTAATTTGGACAGTGCTGCAGCAGCTCCAGATTGCACACTGTTTGGTGAGTTGGCACGTAGAGCGCGGCCAAAAACCTTGAGCAGTGGCTTCTGCATCGGAGGGGGTGTGATGGTCTCGCCGTCAGACTGGGTGACAGGAGCGAGTAGAGATGGGTGTGTCGTAATCATGTCACAGAGGATCTGAAGTGCTGTTACTTGCAATGCCTCATGACCCTTGCTGTAACAATGGATAAATAGCGTCATGTTCTCCTCGGCCAAATTCTGCGAGATCATATGATTAGCGCCAGTTCCTCTGAACACAGAGAATAATTACTTACCTTGTCGAGTAGACAGCAAAGACCCAGGCATAGAAGACCACGCTCTCTAATGGGCGCTTCGTGGCTGCGAACTGCCGGTACCACAAGGTTGTTAAGCATGGTCACAAGATTCATGTTCTGCTGCAGATGACCTTGGACATTTGACAACATGCATTGAGCAATGTACAGACACTTCATGTTCACGACGATCTCGCGGACAATCTTTGCCTTCGCCTCCTCCTTGTTGAACGGAGCTTGTTCTTCCTCGCCTGGTGTCTCGGATCGTCTGCTGGCATCATCACTGATCTCCGATCTGGCTGAAACAAAGCTGTCTTCCGTAGTAATGGTGTCGTGAACTTCTGCAATTGCTTCCAGGACGACACTGCAGAACTCGGATTCGGCTGCTGCATCAGGTCCACAAACACATCGGAGGGTCTCAATCACCAGCTTGGTGCTTTCCTCGGGAAGTTCTGGCACGGCGAGAGTCTCTCTCAACAGAGAGAACATCTTTCGTCGCCCAACCTCATCACTGTAATCCAGTGTAGGAGCAATGTGGAGCAATTGCTCAACGACGAATTCGTGTTCAACGGCATCATCGTCGTTTGCATCGCCGCTCTCTTTGGAGATTTTCTTCCTCTCCAGAAGCTTTGTGATATATTTGCCGAGGAAGTAGGCGAAAGCTGTAACCTCGGGCATCTTGTCATCGGCAAGGTTGTCGTACTTCCCTTCATTCTCCACCCGACAGAAGTCATTGAAAGAGCGCAGCAAGAAGGCCGACTCGCCATTAAGGTTCTCCCAGTATGGCTCGTCAAACACAACAGCTTCGCGGTAGTCTGCACGACCCTCCCAGAAGCTGCGCATTGCCTCATGGGCGATTCCACTCTCCATTCCTGAGTTTACAACATCGATTCTCTCCAAGAGTTCGAGCAGAGCATTTGTATCAGGCGGGGAACGTTGACCAGTCGGACCCTCGTTAGGGTCGTTGTTAGTGCCGGCGCAGTCTTCGACCCAACGGTCGTAGAATAATTTGCCTGTCGCCTTGCGCACACTCTCGTCTCGGTCACGCAGACCCCACCGGAGAAGCCTTTCCCTCATCGATAGGGACAAGTGTCGGAAATCCCCTAACGTAGGAAGAAGGCGGGAGTACAGTGCGCGTCTGGTGGCCGCGTCCAGATCACGGGCACGCTCCAGCAGATATGGGAGGGTCTTTGGAGCGAGGGGCAGATTTGTAAGGAGGGTTTTCCGAACGTCGGCGCTTGTATCATTTTGCATGATTTCGAGGAGCTTCTCGATGAGTGCAGATGAGTTGTCGTCGTTTCCATCGTCGTCTCCGTCGTCTCCTGCCAAACGTCCTAGTCCCATAACTGCCTGTACCCGGACGGATGCCTCCTTATCTCGAAGGCGCCTCAAGAGGCCTTGTCTAATCGTATGGTATAGCTCATCGTCGATCGATTCAAGCGAGTTCACAATGTGGGCGGTGATTTGGGTTGCGCGGAATCGCACCATCTTGTCCTTTGCGCTCATGACGGGAACCATGAGATTGACGAGGCTGGCGGTGAGGCGCGAGGTTGGGGTTTCGGGATTGTGCTCATCGTCTTCACCGGCGGCAAACATCTCGGCATCCTTTTCGGCGGCATGGCCAAGGAAAGTTCCCAGGAAGCGCAAAATGCGGTCTCCGACAGGCTCGCTCTTCTTGATCGCCAGAATTCGAAGCATACAACGGCCAACTTCCACATTGAATTCTGTTTCAGCCTGTGTTTCTTCACCAGGGACGAGTGCTTCCTCGGCCTCCTGATCCTTCGCCTTCTTGTCGTTTCTCTTCTGGAAGATACCACAGCATATCTCCTGAAGCTTGCGCAGGCGCACAATGAGCTTTCGATGGCCTGTTGTTGACCGCTGGGCATCTGCGAAAATCAAACAAACATCGCGACGCAGGGTGGGGGAGGAGATGGGCTCTGCGGCTTCTTCGGGGATCGCAAAGGATGGGGTCACGGAGGTAGCGCGCCCAGACGCAGATGGCTGAGCTGACGACCTGCGTGTCGTTGCAGACGTCGAACGGGCGGCGACTCTGCCAGGCATGGTTGTGATGTTGTCGGTTAGTTGAGAGTGAAAAGCATCGCAGTGCGGGACCAAATGAGTGGAAGCCTTGGCGGTAAACAAACAGCCCAAAGCGGAGTGGATTGCATTATTGGCACGCACTATTCTACAGTATACACGTCACATTGCCAATGATCTATGATCAACAAAGAGTTCTCAATTCATTATTGTTGACTTAAAATAGATGTTGTGATATAAATCCAGCAGAGACGCCCAGAAAACAAATAATGCTGGCTTCAAAAATGCCTTGCTAGATATAATCTCAGCACGAGTCTTTATAAGCCTGGTACACATAAAAGCTGGGGGTAGGCCGTGTGCTTATGAACATCGTCGTGCCCTTACTCTTTGTATGCCAATGCAAACACCTGCGAAATGGATCTCGGTCATGAGAAATGCAGTGTTCAGGTTAATGGATTAACTTGGCAGTTGTTTGAGAGTAAGAAATTAAAGCATAGTCAATCCCAAGATTCAGTCTTGATATGTCGAGCCCATCGAAGAAAACTTCCCTTCTCCAATTGTCAACCGATGACCTCGGAGCCTTTGGTGTAGCGTAAACGTGGTTCTACAAATGGCAAGTCAAGCATGACAAGCACGAGGGAATCATGGTGCAGAATATGTGAGCAAGGAGTATACCGTAAAAGAAAAAAACTACATGGATGACTCTAACGCAGATGTTATCTCCAACACAAGTGCAAGCATAATTCTAACACTGGAACACCTGTAAAGAACCGTCTCTTCGAAGCATGTTTAATCAGCAATACTGATACCACAGCACGATGACGATTGTTAGTTATAGGCGGAGACGGAGGACTAGCGCGGCAATAACCTTAAGAAGCACGTGACAGTAGTGCCGACCCTCCCGAGGTCGGAGCTCGTCATCGCCCGATTGATCGGAGGTTTGTTCCTGCATAACAGCCATACAAGATGTTCCGTCAAAGTGTTCGGCGCTTTGCCACTACAGCAGCTCGCGCTGCCCGAGAAGGATCCACTGCATATGCGACCAAGGTGTCCACCTCCCAAGGCGTTGTCAATGGATTGACCGAAGGTATGTCTACCGAGCCGAAACTACAATTCAATCCAATCTGATTCATGTCCCGCAGCAATTGGCAACACCCCTCTTATTCGCCTGAAGAAGCTCTCCGAGCAGACCGGCTGCAATGTTCTCGGCAAGGCAGAGTTCCAAAACCCCGGAGGCAGTGTGAAGGACCGCGCTGCGCTATTCGTCGTCAAAGACGCCGAGGAAAAGGGCCTCCTCCACCCCGGCGGCACCGTCGTTGAGGGAACCGCTGGCAACACCGGAATTGGACTTGCGCACGTGTGCCGGTCCAAGGGATACAAGCTGGTCATCTACATGCCCAACACCCAGTCACAGGGCAAGATTGACCTGCTCCGCCTGCTGGGTGCGGAGGTATACCCCGTCCCCGCAGTGGCCTTCGACAACCCCCAAAACTACAACCACCAGGCGCGCAGGCACGCCGAGTCATTGGACAATGCGGTCTGGACCAACCAGTTCAACAACACTGCCAATCGTCAAGCTCACATCGACACCACCGGTCCTGAAATCTGGGCCCAGACCGAGGGCAAGATTGACGCCTTCACATGTGCTACTGGAACTGGTGGTACCCTGGCTGGTATCACCCGCTACCTGAAGACTGCTAGTGACGGTCGTGTCAAGAGCTTCCTCGCCGATCCCCCCGGCAGTGTCCTTCACAGCTACATCCAAAGCGGTGGCACCCTTATTGACCGCTCTGGTAGCAGTATCACCGAGGGCATTGGTCAGGGCCGTGTCACTGACAACCTGCAGCCTGATATTGACCTGCTTGACGGTTCGGTCAACATCAGTGATGAGAAGACCATTGAGATGGTCTACCGCTGCTTGGACGAAGAGGGTCTGTACCTCGGTGCCAGCTCCGCTATGAACGTGGTGGCTGCCAAGGAGGTCGCCGAGAAGTTGGGCAAGGGTAACACCGTTGTGACAATCCTCTGCGACGGTGCTTACCGTTACGCCGACCGATTGTTCTCCGGCAAGTGGCTGGAGAGCAAGAACCTGCGTGGCTCTATCCCCAAGCACTTGGAGAAGTACATTGTGCTTCCCTAGTTGTATACATAATTTGAACAAAATTTGTATTTTTGCACTTTCCAGATATCCACCTACATTTCCAAAGAGATTAGTACTTATTTGAACTTTTATGCGTCTCCAGATGGCCGAACTGCCGGGGAATCATCGAGACATAGCAAGTCCCACATGTTCAGGTATATATGGTATCAATTGAGAGGTGATTCTCGAAAGCTCACGGGTCTATGTCCACGCTTGATATTGTACAAAAGAGCAAAGATGCAATCTGAGCGGAGTAAGCCACCCAAGACCATGCAGCGAGGACAAGCTGTAATAGCCCAGGCCAAAGCCAAAACGAAACCCCCAGGTTCAAAACAAATAAGATAAAACGCCCCCAATGCTTCACTTCTAAACCAGAACGCCAGATGCCGTAGAAAATTACAGGGTCGAGAAGCGCAAGCCGACAAAAGCCGACACGCTCGGCATATAAGCTCGCTTACTCGTCGTCGCCAGGCATTCTCATGTAGGCATCAATAGCCGCACTGAATGCGGCAAAGCCGGCGCAACCGAAGGCCGCAGCCTGAGGGCCGGCCTTTGCGCCGAGAATTCCTCCGGTCAGACAACCGGCGGCGACACTGTTGGTGAGGTCGTTCTTGGCGCGGAGACCCTCGATGCAGCACTCGGTGCCCGAGTACAGCGCACCAACGATGCCGAAGTTCTTGGCAGAGGACCAGGAGCGAGCTCCCATGTCCTTGAAACCTGCGCGGACTTGCTGGCGCCAGGGGAGATCGGCGATCGCGCGGCCTTGGGGTGTGAAGGTCGAATCGTAGGACATCTATTCGAACCCATGTCAGACAGTGTTTCATAGTGAGGCGCCAGGTAGTCAACTTACACTAGCCATGAAGAGACCGAAAGCTCCTCCAAGACCGAATCCCATGGTACCTGCCATGGCGGTCTTGATTGGGCAAGACTCCATACCACGTTGCATCTATAGAGGGTTAGAATCACTCTTTACCGACGTTTCTTCTGGGCGCATACCATTTTGACCATGGCGGCTTCCTGCTCATTCATTCCCTGGGTAGCAGGGTTTCCTCCGCTCAGACTGGTCATGGGAATCGAAGTTCCCGTGGTGCCCGGAAAAGCCATGTTGATGATTGTTGGAAATGGAAGGAGTGGTGGTTACGCGGCACAGTCTAAGCTGACCTGATTGATTGAAGCAGCGACGCTGGGCGAGAGATGAGATCGCGTGCGGATGAATGACAGAGACGCGGAGATCTTGCGGAGGCGAGTAACTGAACCGCAAATTTATTTTTACGGTTGCCCAAAACAGCCTAGAGCGCAGTCTTGGCGCCTATCTTCCGGTCCGTTATCGCTGCTTTACACTAAACCCTACAATTAGTGATTTCTCTCAGACAATACGTAGTTACTGCGGATAGAAATTGTGGAATCAAAAGGTTGGAAAAGTAGGGTCTATTGGCGTTCATAAACATATCAAAAGAGGTTAAAGAAAACTTGCGAGCAAATTAACACCAGCCAACAGTTTCAACATAAGAAAACAAAGGAACAAGAGAAGAAGCAACGCTCTCGTAGAATATGGTCCAAAGGTCGTAGCCCTGCGTGATTCCGTAGATAGGGCCGAAGAAGAGACAAAGTATGTACATAGAACATAGACAAAGGAGCATCGTTAATCCTTCTTGCTGTCCTTGCGAGTAAGAGAACAAGCTCGCTCGGGAGAAGGAGACAAAGAGCGCTCCCACTCAGCCATCAAGTTAGAAGCAGTACGTTGAAGCTTTGAGGGAGCGAGCTTTGTGATAGCAGGCCAAGGGATGCCTTCAGAGACAGTCGGGTCAAGGGAGGTGGAATCCGGGTTCCAGTCGCCAAAACTGGGATCGGTTGTCAGCTCATAACCAGGTTGTCATAGATGAAATCGGAAAAAGTCGAACGGTACCTAGCGCTGGTTCGCGGGCTGCTGCCCTGCGTGGTGGGCGAATGATCATGCTTTGATTCGACCGTCGATCGGCTCGACGAGGGGGTGTGCGTTTTTTGTGCGGAAAGGGGCGTCTCCCAGCTTCCCCAGTCGTCGTCGTCATTCTCCGTTTCGGCTTGACTGTTGGAGTGGTGATCGTGCTGTTCGGCGGTCCCCTCGCTTCGGTTGGCGGATTTGTTGGGGGTGCGAGGAGCGTTTTGAGACTTCTGGGCTGGTGTATCAATGCCGAATTCGTTCCAGAAGGATGTGGAAATCTCCGCCGGCTTGGTGTCTTTACCAGTTTTTGTCTCGGCCGCTGGCCCTCTCCCCCGCGAAGATGATGACGACGAAGATCTTGATAGCTTGCCGTCCGCCAATAACCGTTCACGGCTCCGGGACTTCGCTAGAGAATCCCGCTTACGACCGTTTGTACCGTTTGGTGGTGCCAATGAGCTGGATGGTGACATGTTTCGTGTTTGGGTTCCGTTGATTCCTTCCTCTCCCACCGTGGCTTGCCGTATATCTTCTAAGAATGTCCAAAGTCCCTCTCGCAGATCGGAGGCCATTTGTTTGCCTGTCCGCATCAGGGCCTCCCGCGAGGGAGGAGGAAGAGTCTTCCGCCACTGTGCCAGTAGATGTTCTGGTACCTGGCTTTCGTCCAGTTGTGCAATCGCAGCATGGTCGCGTTCGACCGATGGCAGTGTTGCAGATCGCGGGGTTCGGCCCACGCGATCAGACTCTGAGGGGCCTGGCTCCCCAACAAAAGCGCTTGAGGCTGTCACAGGGGATAGAAGAGACAGAGTCCGGGTATGTCCACCTTGGAAGACTCGACGACCATTTGTACCAATCTTGGTGCCTGGAGCAGGGGGAGCACGAACACTTATCCGTCGTCCAAGCTCGCGACTGGCTCGTTCTTGCGATACATTCGAGCTCCCGACCGAGCTCATGCTTTGCTCTCGACGGTGAGCGGTGGCAGCCTCTGTTGATGTGGTGGTGGTGGGATCGGGGGACCGCAGAGGCATCATCGGCTCTGCATGGTTGATCTCGGCGCGCTTCCTGGATTTCTCAGACAGCGCCCACTGTTTCTTGATTGTTACCAGCTCTGCCTCGGCGCGATTTAACTCTTCACGAAGCTCCATGACTTTGCGTTCCTGCGAGGCAATCGCCCGCAGGAAATCGTAACCATCGTCTGGGGCATCGAATGACATCGGTGTGCCGGGAGGCTGGGCTGGGGAAGGACCGGTCGAGGACTGTGTAACTGGGGTCGCGGCGGCTGGCGAGGTCACTGGATCTGTCTCGTTCAGGTTCAGGTTTATGGGGAAGTTCAGGGTAAGGCGTTTCGCATGACGGGCGGTTGGGCTTGCACGAGGTGGTAGAGATAGACGTTTCCTCTGAACGGTTGAAGACGACTCGGAAGCAGACTCCGGTTGGACAGAAGTCTGGTTCGCATCCGGAGGTGGCCCGTGGGCGAAGCTCTCCGCTCCCGGAATACTCTCCATAGTGGGCCAGCCAGCTGGAGAAGTATCAATAATTCATATGTACAGGACAAAAAGAGAAGAGGAAGAAATAGTTGCTTTTGATGGTCTCCTGAGTCCAGCCCACAGCGGGTCCCACGAGACGTTTCAGGGGGTCGGGATTAGCGTCTTATTAAGCTCCTCTGTCGCCCCGTCTTGGCGCGGAGTATACTTGACTCGCCAGAGGGTTTAACACTAGCCTACTTCGTCTAGGAACTACAATAGTCTCGAGAGAGATCTTGAGGCTCTTCAATGGATGATGTACACGGATTGAGACCGGTACCACCTGGGCAGGACGACTCAACATTCCCAGTGACAGATAACACGGGAATCACTCACGGACTTGGTCTTCCCTTAATCAAAGGCCTAGGCAATTGCGGGAACCTGTGGGAGATTGCTGTACCCTCATTATGGGGCTTGATCCTCCAGCTCACAAGTTCAATTGACTTGGCGCAAGGGTGCTAATTAGACCGCACACGCGTAAAGGAGTCTGATGTACTCCGTACATATATCCATGTTCCGTGGCTTGCCGATAGGCGCGTCCCTCAAGGTGGCCTTTGCAGGTGCATTGCAGCAAATCTACCCTCACTTCAACTCAAATTGGTAGGCTGGAGTACTCCGAAGTTGACGGAGATCTCGGCCTTCATGCGGAAGAGTTTCTATATGTAGACATGGTACGGAGTACGTTGTCCTTCACATGGAACAATACGCTCACTCATGACCTTCATGCATATTCCAGTGTTGAACGGGGTCTCTTTTCATGTCTTTCGAATATAGGATATACGAAGTACTCTGTACTCCGTCCAAATCTCAATTCAGCAACTTCAAAGTGGCCAAGCAGCAATCAAGATAAAAATAGAATCAGCAGGGGTCTCCCGTCCGACCACCTCATCAACACAACGCGTACGGAGCACCGATCGACCGCGTCATGATGGGGACAAGTGTAGCTCGACCTTGTCTAAATATCATCCGACTTAATAGATCGATCTTTTCATGCCGTTCATGTCGTTCTCTTCGTGAAAATCCACGGACCCACCCCCTTGCTCAAACAACCACCCGACGCCAATTCTCAACACAATGGGCAGGCAACCCAAAAGTGTTTCCAGGGTTTGATCTGAGTCTCTTAACTCAGGGAGATTATGAGCTCGTCAAAACCTATGAGCCCAATCCGATCCACACATTTCCAGCCAACGATGAAGTGGTTCTCAAAGACAGATACCAGGTCATTGCAAAGATGGGATATGGCCCTACTGCGATTCTTTGGTTCGCTGCGGATATGGCGTGAGTACCAGAAGTAGGCCGGCAGTCTATCATTCTGACCATCTTGGTAGAAAGCCTGAGTGCGAACTTGTTGCGCTAAAGATCTACGTGGTGCAGCACAATCTCAAAGCCCACGAGAAGTCCCTATCCCCCGGAAAATACCCCCGGTCCGAATATCCATATCGTAAAGTCCTCGACCAATTTGAGGTCACCGGCCCCGAGGGAAAACACATTTGTGTTGTCCATCCACTACCAGATATGGATTTCAGCCAGGTGAAGTTCGGAGAGAAATTGGATCTTGATACGATGCGATCGTCGATACAACAGCAACTATACTTGTTGGATTATTTGCACACAGATTGCAACACAACCGCCCGTATCAATCCCAGTGACCAACCCCAGCGAGCTTCGGAACTCTGACCAAATGTTAGGTGTGGATCCAATCAAATTCAAAGAGACATATCCAATGCACAACGTGGAGATTGATGAACCTACCATGGCTCTTTTACCGGGCGATGGTATCCCACTTCTGGTAGCAGATTGGTCAAAAGGTGATCGAGAAAATGACTTCGTGACCAAACATGCCAGATCGCCCGAGGAAATCCTAAAGGCGCCATTGAATTACAAAGTTGACACATGGGCTATCGCCATAGAGGTAAGTGGAAGTCGAGCATAAGCAAACATGAAAGCTGACAACATATCTCTAGGCTTGGGACCTTGTGTGTTCCCGAAATCTCATAAGTGGAAGAAATGAGGAGGGTGCGTTCGATGACCGAGTCCACATAGCAGAGCTCGTAGCTCTCCTCGGTCCTCCCAGTCTCGAGTTCCAGAAGAAAATGCCCCTGGGATCAATTTTCTGGGACGAAGAAGGCCAATGGACGGGACAAGTGCCCATACCAGATCGCAGCTTAGAGGAATTAGCATCTGGAGAAATTAGCGGGGAAGATCTGAATGGGTTCTTGCAGTGGATGCGGAAAGCTTTGCAGTGGGATCCCACAGATCGACCCACAGCTTTGGGGCTGATGCGCCATGAGTGGATGGAGCAGAAGTCAGAGTCCAAGAACAACGAAGAGTCTAGCTCTGGATCGTCTGAGACTGACTCCGCTCAGCCCCTCTCATCCTGAAGGCTGTTTGGCATCAGGTTAATGTACAAATACTCATGTATGATAAATATCTCCACTCGTTCTACTCCAATCAAGCCATTGTTCATACGGGTGTGAATTCAAAAGGATCTAGTTCACATTTCAATTTGCTAACATTTGATATCGCTCGTATTGCAGATTGATTTAGGTCTATTGATGATAGCGTCGCTTTCATGTCGATGAAACCAGCATATTCTGACCAACCATCCTTCTTAATCTAAGATAGCTCCACGCTTTTCCATGACATACGTCGGGCTCCTCCATGGAATCATTTGTAAGACCTGTTATCTTCTCTCGCGTGTGTACCTCACGCCAGATGTGAGACCCAATGCGGCTGAGAAGCCAAGCCTTAACGGTCAGCGAGCAGCGATACGAATAGGGCTGAGAGTTAAGTGCAGGGCGTTATTGGCTGATAAAAGTTTGACCTAGAGGACAGGCTTTCTACTGCATAGAGCAAATTACGTTACAAGAAAACAAACAGGTAAGGATGTTACATGAAAATGTGGTGCCAGACCAGCTCCTTGTCAAGCAAGCTCTTCCGTATGAAACTCATTTTTTACGTTCACCAACAAGCCGCAGATACTGTACCTCCATCAGAAAAGTTTTAAAGTTGCACCGGTCAAACTTTAGAATTTGCTTTGGTTCAGATGAACATTGTCGTTCAAATTTCGTCCATCGGGATCTGATGCGGTATCGTACAACGCACCAAGAGTGCTTGGGTGTTTGAGGCTGAGTGAGAATGTCCATATATTAAAGTTAGTGTCTATAGACACATGGCCTATTGCAACACGTTTTTCGTCAGCCGGCCTCAACTCGTGGGCCTCGAACCCGGTGTCTCGAATTTGAAAACCACGAACTCGGAATCCAGACCTCATGTTGGCCGGTTCTCACCCTATCAAACGATAAACCGCCCAGACCGCGACCAAGGTGTCAGAAATGAGGCCCGTGTTGGGCCAAGGTCACAACGTCATTACGAGATATCTGGTAACAAGCGCAGGAGAGATGGCTGCCCTTGGCCATCCTACCTGCTCATTGCCTCCGGCGTGATGCGGACTGGGATTGGTCGGTGCGATCTCTAAATGCGAGCATATTTGTTGGACTTAGCTCGCAAATTTCCAAAGCAACGCTAATCAAGTGCATACTACTCCTGCAAGTCTTGGAAACCTTTCAAGTATTCCGAAATTTAGGTTTGAATCAAGTATACTGAGCCAAATCTGACCGGTTATACATCCTCTTTGCCCCTGGGATGAGCCCACTCTTACATATATGGTCGAGATCGACATAAGCAAGAAACAACGCATCGAAGACAAAAAGGCCTATGAGGCTGTGACCTCAGTAAGACGGAGTTACCGGAATAACTCCCAAGATTCTTTATTCTAGTCAATGCGCAATTATTCTTATCACAAGTCTTTCCATCCCATCTGGCTGGACACGGGTAAATGCTTCCTCGCTGAAACGTCGTGGGTGGATCCCGTCGAGGGGACAGCCGACGCCAAACTTGCTCCATTCGAGAGCCACCCGCTAACAACCCACTAGCACTAAGCGACTTCAAGATGGGTTTAGATGCATGCACACAAGGCTGAGCCATTGTGTGTCATTGGTTGTGTCTGGGTGATTATTCAGAAGAATAAATCTCCGGAAAGCCTTCTGTTCCGATCTGCCGTTTCTTCCCAGAAGAGCAATCGGTCATGCATATCAATTTAACAAGATCCAATGATATTAGATGCGACCAGCGCTCTGGACCCACCTCTTCCAATACTGGAACATTGTGGGCTGTCAGACCGTGGAGGCTCAATCGCGCTGAGGAGGGGGCCAAGGACTGGAGAACGGGGTCTGTTGTGTGCTGTGTGTGATTTTTTTTTCGCCATAATTCCCCCTAACTCGAATATGGACATAAGCAGAGCGTCTATCTATTTAATCACGCCATCTGCCCCCATAATGTAGCCATTTCCTTGCATGCTCATTGCTCTACGCTCAGTTAAGCTTAATTACAGCATCTGTCACTGATCCTTGTTCACTATGGCCATCATTTCAGAGACCAAAGCAGCCCCCACCAGGCTTTTGCTGGTCTCCATTCCCCGCACAGCATCCAATCTGCTTCTGCGAATCCTGAATATCCCCAAGCAGCCCAATCTGCTGACTACCAAAAAGGGTGGTTACTTCTTTTACCAAGCCTTCCTCGACTCAACCCAGAATGGCAGCTTGGAAAATCGACCGGCAGAGGAGTGGACCGACGAACAGAAGGACTCCGTGAAGAACAGCTGTCAGACCTGTTTCGACAGCTTAGAGGAATGGTCCTCTCGGGCTGAACAAAGTGAACAAGTCATGTTCACCAAGGAGCATGCCTACTGGATGTTCAGTCCTGCCACCTTCTATAAATCGACGACTGGTCATCACGACGAGGACTTCTTCAAGGCCTTCCGTATTCAACTCCCCGAGAAGTACGGCAACTCCCAGACATTCTCCCCATCGAACGAGACCATGTTCCCAGACGAGTACCTCCGCACATGGCAGATGCTCTTCATCATCCGCCACCCAGCGTTAGCATGGCCATCCATGTACCGAGCCATGCAGAAGCTGAGCGACCAGGGAATCCTCGACGATGACGGCGTGAGGGGCACATCGGTCACGAATATGAGCATGCGCTGGACCCGCTTGATGTACGACTGGTGCATGGAGCAGCCGGATGCCCCGGTCCCGCCCCCGGTTGTCGATGCTCACGATCTGATCCACAGCCCCGAGATCGTTCTCAAGGTCTGCGAGCAGACTGGGCTGGATAAGAGTGTGGTGCAGTTCGAGTGGCCTGACAAGAATGAGAATAAATCGCAATACTGGGCGTGCCATAAGCCTGATGCTGATTCCAACGAGGTCAAGATGCATCAGTCGGCTGCTGAAGTTATGCTTTCCACGCTGGAAGAATCCGCGGGCATCGTCAAGGACAAGGCTCCGGACACTGTTGATATCTCTGCGGAGGCGGCGAAGTGGAGAGAAGAATTTGGAGTGGAGGTTGGCGAACTTATTGAGAAATGTGTGCACGATTCCATGCCGGATTATGAGTACCTGAAAGCTCGACGCATCACTGCTTGAACGTGGAAGATATTTTTAGTACAGTTGGATGTAGGTAGTGTATAACTCTCGAATTGATATGTACCAAGGCTCAAATTCGGTCAAACGCTTTGCGTCAGCCGTGCAAGTAAAGCAATCCTAAAATAATTTGATGTAATTTCTTGGCTATGCCCAATATCTGTCTTGTTGAGTCCCGAAGGAGAGATACAAGCACAATTATTCCCAACACCCACCTGGGCACTGTACCCAAAAGCGCGTTGGTTTGAAATATCAGGTATGATCGAAATTCCATGTTTACTACCTGCTTGCTAAATATCCTTTATCGTCACACTTTGTCGCTCTGCTTGATAGGCTCCCGAGGTCTTTCCACGAAGCGAAGCAAATCAGTCCCCCCAAGGACCCGACCCATCATTATGTTGACGGTAACATCATTCTCTTGGAAGATGATCACCCCACAGCCCTAAGCTGCTCAGTGAAACCCCCGACAACTTCCCTAATCAGGGAATACTTGTGACTGAACTCCGATATCTCCGATCAGTTGTTATCTGGGTCCAGACCGCTAGGGGTTGTTGGGTTGGAATCATCGATTCCAGAATATGCCATGAAGCTGTATGCACCACAGCCTGCATCGATGTGGCCCTTCTCGGCCATAGCAGACTGAGTTCCGCCAGCACGACCACCTAGGGAAAATATCAGTGTGAGCAAGATTATCGCGAAATTTGAGAATGGAGAAAACGTACAAGAGCCCTGGATCAAAGTATCAAAAGCCTCCGAGCAACTCATCTTACAGGCCTTGTCACCATCCTTCTCAAAGCTCAGATAAGACCTGGCTTTGGGGAAGCTGCTCGTCGAAACAGGCGGCGAGCGCGTATCCAGACCGCGACGGCGATTGACGATCTTGAGCCCTTTGTTGTCCACAAACCACCACCTGCCAAGATCGATGGATTTGGCAGTCTCGATACTCTCGCAGAAATTACCGTACATGCCTTTGAAGACCTCGGTGGGCAGTCCAGAGCTGTCGTTGGGATCGCACACCTCTGGTGTATTCCCTACGCCAACGTGTCCCGCCAAGCTTTCGCCAGCTTTATCATTATAGAAGCATTCGGGTGCTCCGTCTGCTCCTTTCTGGCATTCATCGGGAGACTCAACATTGTCGAGAACAACACTGTCTTCATCAATTCCATCTCCGCCGTATGTGACCACATCGTCGGCCTTTTTGTTTTGCTTTCTCACGTAGGTCTCGGAACTGTCTGTTTGCCAGCCATTATTCTGGTGGAGCCAATGGTAAGTGAAGAGGAACGCGTAGGTGTCGGCTGTGATTCCAGATCGTTGTTAGCTTGGAAAAACTCCTGTTCAGATGAGCTTCAAGCCCAAGAGCGGGCGACGTACCGTTCACCGCAGTATCCACGTTGATCTTGCCAGTGATACCATTTCCTGACCCCTCAATGTGTTTCCAGGCCCAATCGTGCAGACGGGAATCGCCATATACACTCTGAGTATGTCGTATCATGATTAGCAGTTACCGAATTGATGTTGCAACGAAAACTTACCGCTTTGTCCGGGAAAATGGGTGACTCGCCTTCCATATCCGCAATATTAGCTGAACCAGTGTCCTTGGCTAATAATTGTGAGCGATTGATCAAATCACGAGGCCTTAACAGACTCAACTTACACAACTTCTTGAACCCAATGACGTTGACATGCATGAATTCGTGAATCACAGCTGTTTCACGCGCAACCAGAGAGGCCATGCTACTTGGATTCTTGCTATTTTTCCAGGAGTCGATGTTGTACATGTTTTTGAAAAAGATAGGACAAAAGTTTATGACATGATCTGTGTTTCAATGTTAGAAAGTGCGCCCATCTTCAGATTCATCTTACATACTCCAATTGTCACTGAGAGGGTCCACGTCATGGGTAACCTGACCGGCTCTATAAAAATGCAGAAGAAATGTCAGTGGGGAAACTTTCGAACACAGCAGCAGGGGACTTTACGCTTGGTCCTCGCAAAGGTCCTTCTTGGGCTGGGGGCACCTATATGCGACTTTGGTGGTCCTTGTGCGTTCGCCATTCCTGTTCAGTTTACCATTGGTCGGATATTTTCGAACTAATCCCAAGTTTCCTTTCCGAACTGTTAGCAAATCTTCAGAATAAGACATAGATTGAGCCCACTGATGACATGTTCCCAGAGGTCGAAGTTTGTTGCCCATGTAGAGGACAAGCCGGCGAAATCCTTGACAAAATACCGATTCCAAGCAGCACTATTGGTGATACCTCCGACGTCGACAGCAAAAGCCATCATGTCAATTGCCTTTCGAGTTGATTGAATGATGATATCAATGTCGTCGTCCGAACAAGTGTCCGTAACATGATCCCAAGAGATTCCTAGGAACTCATTGTTCAACGCGTCGATGTCATGTCTTGTTCCTCGGGGTTGAAGGGGAGACACGGTCTCTGTTCTCACAGGACTGGCCAGAGCCAGAGCCGGAATGCATGCCAGGGATAACCAAGATAGTAGCGAAGGCATCTTGAGAAGAGAAAAGAGGTGATATCGTTGATGCTCCCAAGATGGCCAGTCTTCGAGGGTGTTATATACCCATTTTCATCCATCAAGCAACCCATTGCAGCCCCCAAAAAGCTCAACCGTGAGGCTGACACGGTATTCTCACTTCCCGTCTTCAGTTCATGCATTGGGACTAGGAGTCAAGTCTCTTCTCAAAATAGAGGAGAGCACCGACTTAGATCGTCGTGCCAGTGTATGCAAGTGCTATAATCCGGCTGCACGTGTTGCATCGAGATCCACAAAGGAAACAGACATTTTCCGTCTTCGTGCAGGATTGGATCACCTATCAGAGCTTTGAAGCGTGCTTTCCGCCTTGCCAAGCCAAGCTGTTTGGCATCCATGGATGGCCCCGGGGGCGGGGCGGGGGCGCCCTACTTCCGCCGAGCCGCAGTCTATTTGTGTCCCTTTGTGGGGTTCATTCAGAGAGATTCACAGTTATCATTTCATCTACATGCCACAAGCTGAGGATCAGTTCACTGTTCTTGTCTAGCCAGAGTGAACGAGAACCTCATCCCCTCATATTCGATTGCCATTATCGAGTCTGGGTATACAGTCACTTTACTGACTGTTTTCCGTTGATGACACTAGACTTAGTACCAAGTCTAGCGAAAGACCCTCCCCGCGAATTATCTAGTGAGTAGGGTCCTGAAAAGTCCTCCACTGATTCGGGAGGATCGTCAGGATCAGAGCTGAAAAGTTTTGCTTGGCACGGGACATCGCTACCACGCGGGGGCCGTTGACGGCCCCCGAGGCACCCTTGACTTGATGGCTCCGAGGGTACCCTCAGTAAGAGCCTGCTCACTGGTCGGAGGGATATTTCCGGGTCCCCTTGACAACTTGCACTAAGCGGGTGTTCCTGGCATGTTTCGTGGCTGATAATTGAAAATGTCGAGTTTTGTGGGCTGTGCTCACAATTCGAAGGTGTTTCATAATAATTTCCGAGGTTGATTCGAGGCAGACCGGGCACCGCAAGTCCGGGGCCAACATACACATTTCCGACCGGGTTCCGATTTTTAAATGATCTCAATCGAGTCCAGCAAACACAAAATAATTTCCTATATCGTTGTTTGATAATATCAATGAGGGAAACCTTGGAATTCGTAGATCGTTCAAGCGATTCAGTCCCACATATATATTGTGGCAAGCTAGAACAGCCCTGGAGTACTCTGAATTATTCCTGTACGGACTGGAACACTTATCCCTCTTAGCTTTAGAAGCCTTCCAAAAGCCTCAAAAAGATTTGAAGAAAGGACGTCGGGAAAATAGAACAATGAGGCGCCTCTAGATGACATAAAAGGCCTGAGGAGTCCCTATACAACCTTGGAAAGCACGGACAACGGTCTCTGTTGCCCTCCAAACTTCACCTCGCTTGTCGTCACCAGCTCATGAATCAGGTCATTTGATTCTCCTCAGCAAACAATCATGAAGTCGAAGAAATATGTTTCAAAACTGAATCTAGCCCCATGACAATGTCAATGGCTTCCGGCAATCGATGATCGCAGAAATAGTAGAGGTCAAGAACTGCATCTTGTTCTCTGCTAGATGTAGAAGAGAAAGTGAGACGACACTTGAAATCCTCGCCCAATGAGTCGAGACTCTGACAAAACGAAGGCGTGAGATTCCAAGAAGTCTGTTTGGTAGTCGAAACCAAAAACCTTCAAGTTTGCCATAGCATTTGCTGCCTGGGAATAAGACACCTGCCCAGAATTCTCGAAGAAAACTGGAATTTCAGTCAACTCGGCTTAGGGCCTCAAGCAATTACCTTGGGAGTCATGAACCCTGTTTCGCTGCGCTTTTTTTCTCAACAGGCTTCATCAAAACGGAGGGACATCACCTCCTATTCTCCCCACGGAAGTCGTCTCGCTACGCCCGAACGGCTTAGGGTCTCGGCTTGCTCGGGCCACCTTCTACTCCCCAGTTACGCCATCGAAGGCTCACATGCCACTTTTCCCATGATTGAGTCTTCTGGTACACCACCAAGACCGCCAAGCCTTGGACGGGATAATGATGAGCGCCATCGGCGCCACTGAGGATGTATGCATTTGACAAGCTTTCAAGCCACCCATAAATGAGGAATTACACAGACCTAGCTTTCTGCAGCCTGGATACTAGCAGGGGTACAATTTGAGCTTCATGCATTACCAACCGGCTGGAACCGACCCCCACATGGATCACTACGAATATGCAGCCGAAATCCTTCGATCATCACTGCAGGGAGCTATTGCAAATAGAGCAATAGTAAGGAGTAACAGGTTCTAGATTGGTCGGATTGACAATGGGATTCTCAGGGAGGGCTACAATGTACAAGTACAACATAGCGCAAGTAGATCTATGCTCCACCGTCGTATCTGACGTTAGATGGCGTTGACAGCAAATTGGCAGGGGCTTGGACCGGTAGCACGGAGGGCAGAAGTACTGATCCTCAATAGCGTGGTGGATCATGTCATGTCGCATTTAGTTTCTCGGGTACGGAGTACGAGGACTACGGAAACCCATTTTTAAGGAAGCTAAGTCGCTTGGCTGTTGGAGACTGCTGCTCGAGCGCAGGCCCAACCGGTCGGAAAACCATATAAATTCCCCGTTCGGGAATAAACGTGTGTTTTGAACGCTTCAGAACGTTTACTAGCTCATACCCTAATGTGGCAACTCAATCTATCTTGGCGGCTGTGATAGGTTGACCCAAGGGCTACTTGGAGGCTACTTGGAGGCTAACAACAGCGGACTGGTTAAAATTGCAGCCTACCATATTTAGTGAGCTACTTTGTACGTGCACGTACTCCGAGCTGAGTCGTCAATTGCGAGGTCGACATGCCTATCATGTCTTAGTGCATTGATCTCCTTAAGTAGACGTATATCTTGGTCGTGATGCCATCGACGGGGCCCCTGAGCCACGGGTGAAGTGGGGCCGGCGAGACGGCTAATTTCCAACATCTTGGACTCTATCTTGGCGTGCAGATCGCTTTTAAAGTTGCCCACAGAGATGGGGGCTAAACTTAGCAACAATGGCGAAAAAATTCCCTCCAGCCGTGGCTCCATGCCTAGCTCCAAACCCAAGGCTTGCAGTTGAGACGCGCGAACTGTTTTAGTTTAGAATCGTGTCGGAAATAAACAATGACGACGGTGGGGACCGCGGAATGGAGTAGTGTAAGCACCGTATTTGGTTGCATAAGTGGGTTCGAATCCTTTCAGACGTAAGAAAATCGGTGTACAGCCTCGCTACTGCTTATCTGAATGCATTTTATCAATCAATTCAACGAAATATTTAATATACAGCGCTTGGCATAAACCGCCATAGTCCGAATTCCTAGCGCCCCTCATAAAAGTACAAAGCATTATTGACGTACGTGCTCACAGCACGGGTCCACGGGTAGCACGCTTACCGATGCGATAGTCGGTTTCCCCACTCTTTAGGGGATGTCGAATGAGCTGCACCAGAAGCCCCCTCCACAGCCCACGGCTCACTCTGCACAACAGTCTCTGAGACAACCGTGATGTCCTTGGAAGACGGCGGTTCGGACTGGGCGAGAATATGCTCATCACTGCCCCACGCAGAAGTTTGCATGTGTGAAGGCCCCGCTCCACTCACCTTGCTCTTCTTGTCGCGATCACCACGGTTCGTCAAGGTCTGCAGACCTCGGCTGGTGGAGAGTGGGTACGACTGGGAGTTCTTGCCAGAAGAACTGAAGAGCTGCGAGAGACCGATCTTCTTGAAGCCTCTGCGGATGAGGGGTTGGATGATGGGGAGATTGGAGACGACGATTGACACGAAGGTCTCACGGCAGGCCCACTTGGAGCCTGCGACGGCGCCGTCGGGGCTGTTCTGTGGCGTGTGTTAGAATTGTGGCCCGCAGTGTGTGTTTTGATGTATGACGTACGCTCATAATTGTCGCGGCTCGAATGATACCGGCGATCATGACGAAGGCGGCACCGGAGAAGAGGGCCATGAGAGGCAGTTTGCGTTTCATGCCGATGTTGACGGTCCAGAGAAGGGGAAGTGGGATCGAAAGAAGGTATATGTCTGTGACGACATTGAGGATCACGGTAAGGAGAACATAGACGCGGGATATAGTTGGTTGACAGAAATCTGTAATAACGGTTAGGCGGGACTTTTGCAGGGACGGTAGTAGTCACTCACTTCCTGGATTGGGACTAATTTGCCAGAATGCGTGGAAAGGTTGGCATGAAAGAAGGAGAGACAGCTGCGTTGCGATCCATGTAACAGCGAGAAGAACATATCCTAATCGGACTCGGGTAGGAAGATGCTGGAGACCAGTCCTGTAGTACCGTTAGCACGTTGATTTGCGATACTCCGAGATAGTCAAGACCTACGTCAGTCGAGAGTAGAAGATAGCCAAGCTAAACTTGATCAGCCAGAGAATGGCCACATATAAGGACCAACCAATGATCTGGATCTTTGCTCCAGATACACGGTTTGACCATTCCGCGGAGGCAGGGTCCAAAGTTGCTCGCTGCTCCTCCGTCATGAAGCTATTCGTGAGGCCTCCGAATTTAGCACCGACGAGGTACGCGGCTATAGTTTCCAAAATGAAGCAGACCTATTGAGAAATCGATGTTAGATTGGTATCTTCCCCGACTTGAAAGCACATACACCAGCCAGTGGCATCAGATAATCATCCAGCTGGAAGCTAGTAGGTCCCACGAGCTTCCATCGTACGGAAGTGCGCACGATGATAGTGCACAACCCCAAGGACATCAAAGTCCACGCTTCCACGTTACTGGCCATGTCGTCAAGAATGCAGGGAACTAAAAGAGTGACATCCCTGACGTGAAGAAATGAGCGGAGCCCAGGGCATTTATTCTCGAATAATCCAAATAAGTCAAAATCCTGACAGCCTCCCAAGGACCATATATCTAACTTTGAGCCAACTCCACCAACTCCACCAGATCCACTGGCGACTCCACCCGTTCCAGTCGGGGAACGTGAGAACGTGCGATCTACATGAACGACACGGCCTGCCAATCTGGTCCAATCTGGTCTTTGTCAATCGGTGGCGCCTCGGAGTTAGTGGAGAGCTCGGGATCTGTCCGAGATGAAGCCTTACTTGAAGGTCAATTGGCCAATGGGGCACCGCTTACCTTTGCCTATTAACTTCTCGACTTCATCTTCTCCATCTCGTATTTATACTTCTTTGTTTACCCTGCTCATTTTATCCTTTTGCCCATTTTTGAGTGCTCTTGGTTCTTGGTCTGTCATATTTTGTTCAATATGTCCACATTCGACTTCATCGTTGTCGGAAGTAAGCGCCGCCACCCCCTGTCCCTGGCACTGACCCTGGCACATCTGCATTTCGATTGATTTGCGGGGTGACATGCTTCCAAACATTGAAACCCCCCCACCCAGTCAACCACTCTACCGTCTGCCCCAGATTAATCTAACAATTGCTGGCAGGTGGCCCGTCCGGCAGTGCGATCGCCGCCGGTCTCGCTAATTCCACCGCCAAGCCCCGCGTTCTCCTCTTGGAGGCCGGTGATGCCAAAGAAGACCGCAGTTTGCGGGTCGATGGCCAGCGATGGACCACTTTTACAGACCAGTCCATGAACTGGGGTTTCAAGACCACCCCGCAGCCGGACTGCGCCAACCGTGAGATCGACTACAGCCGTGGTCGCTGCATGGGTGGGTCCAGCGCCATCAACTTCGGCGTGTACAGCGTCGGCGCTCGCGACGATTACGAAGAGTGGGCTCGCATCGCTGGCGATGACGACTTTGCCTGGTCCAAGATCCAGCGCCGATTCAAGGCGCTGGAGACCTTCCATGGTCAGATCCCTGATGGCATCGATAGCAAATATGCCGACCCCAAGACCAGAAACCACGGCAGTGAGGGTCCTCTGCATGTCGGTTTCGCTCGTGAGTGGGAGCGGGATCTGACTGATGTCCTGGATGTCTTTGAGGAAGCTGGCTTCCCATTGAACCCGGATCACAACTCTGGTAACCCCATCGGCATGTCGGTGATGATCAACTCCGCCCACCGGGGCCTGCGCTCCATGGCCAGTGACTTGATCAAGGGCAAGGGGGACAACTTGACTATTGTCACTGGCGCCCCGGTGCAGCGTATTCTCCTGGAGGGAAAGAAGGCCGTGGGTGTTGAATCCAACGGAAATAAGTGTAAGCGTCCCAAGTTGGCCCTTTGATCAGATGCGGAAATCTGACAATCCACAGACTACGGTACGAGGGAAGTCATCCTCTCCGCCGGCTCACTGAATGACCCCCGCATCTTGATGCACTCGGGTATCGGTCCCGCCGCCCAACTCCAACAATACCAGATCCCCGTCGTGCACGACGTGCCCGCCGTCGGCCAAGGTCTCCGTGACCACTGCTTCGTGCCGATGGTCAACACACGCACGGAAGCCAGCACAGACCGGAAAGCCTTCTACGGCGATAAAGCCGCCATGGACGCCGCGCAGAAGCAATGGCAAGAAGACGGCACAGGTCCATGGGCCAAATTCGCCTGCGAGCTAGGCATCGGCTGGTTCAAGCTCGCCGAGCAACTGACCTCCTCCCCCGAATTCAAGGCCCTCCCCGCAGACGAGCAGAAGTACCTGCTCGCCGAGACCGTCCCCCACTACGAGGTCATCACCCACTTCCCCATCCACTGGTTCATTCCCGACTTCCCCGCCGAGGCACTCAGCTACTCCTGCTTGCTGGTCTTCCTTTTCAACGCGCAGACCCGCGGTGAAGTCACGCTCCAGTCTTCAGACCCGGACGCACCGCTTTCTTTCAACCCCAAGTTCCTGGCTCATCCGTTCGACCGCAAGTTGGCTATCGAGGCTCTGCGTGACTCGTTCCGCGTCGCGAAGCACGACTCGTACAAGAAGGATAATATCGCTGAGCTGGCTATGCCAAAGAGCGAATCCGACGAGGACCTGCTCGAATACTGGCAGCAGAACATCTCCTCCAGCTGGCACATGACTGGTACCGTGAAGATGGGCAAGAAGGGTGATGCGGATGCGGTTGTGGATCCGGACTTCAAGGTCTTCGGCATTGAGAACCTGCGTGTAGCCGATATGGGTGTTGTGCCTGTCTTGGTTAATGCGCATGTGCAGACTGTCGCCTATGTCACTGGTGTTACTTGTGCGGAGAAGTTGATCAAGGAGTATCAGCTCAACGGCCCGCCCGTCAGAGCTGCTAAGCTTGCTTAGATGGCGATGGAGAAATGATTGCTGCATATTGCATATAAGGTCTGTTCCTTGATGGAACTTCCTACCTGGTCTTACACAGACATCCAAGGTTTGCATTGTAAGATTGAGACTGGATCTCTTCTGGGAGGCATTTTGATAACTGCTTAACCATAATATATCGATTACAAGCCTTTTGTCTCAATAATTACTTTTGAAGTAGTTGATTTCTGACGGCATCTCCAATTATATTCCAAGGTTGTCGATTGCGTCTCCGTAGTTTGTGCATTGGAGGTACATCTACTCTACAAGTTTCAAACAGCATGGAAGATGTAGTCGGGTGACCAGAATACCGTCAAGTAGCATTGTATGTTCTAGTAATCGTGACACAAACAATATCAAACAAGCAATAGACAGACAGAAACACAGTTCCGTCGAAAAGAAAGTACAGAAGAAAACGCAACCAGATTACACCAGATCATTAGAAACTCCGGGACCAGTCCCTCAATAAGTGACAGCAAAGCGAACGGACACCAAGAATGCGATGGCAAGGGATTGTACAACGGGTCAGAACGCCAAGAAAATGGGTCTATACAGCGAATGGAAGAAGGGTAGATGGGATGCGAGAGGTTCGAGGTTCGAGGTTCGAGAGGCGGGAATGGGATGAAATCAAACACCACCCCATCGGTTGCGCAGGCCTTCTGACCACCGCGAGTAAAGGACATCAGTGAGTTGCTTGGTGTGCTCCATCCCGGGGGCCGGTTGGGTGTTCGGCGGAGGCGATGAGGGGGTTGGTTCGGGGACATATGATTGTCGGCGGCGGTGGCTTTTGAGATGGGGGTTGTTTTGGGCCAGCACCAGGCGAGGACGAGATGGGGAGTCAGGTTGGGTTGATGGGAGGAGGGTGGAGAGACGGGAGTCAGACTGGAGCTTCTCGTTCATGATTCTGACGATGTGGTAGAGGCCTTCTGGATCGACCATTTCGAGATCGCTGAAGGCTTCTGCGAGGCGGGATATGGCTTCGCGTTTGTCGCCGTCGCCTGTTGTGGAGAGAACCTCTTGGCAGGAGAGGCCTACGGCCTTGCTGTATGCGCGTCGGCCAATCTGGGCCTCTTTGCTTGAAGGGTCGGTTGACGTGGTCTTCGGGCTGACGTTCTCGTCGTACCCTTGTTTCATTTGGTTGGGCTCTGGGACCCTGTCTGAGACACGGCGGAACTGTCGAACTGTCGACGGGCTGTTTCCGTAGCTCAAATCTAGACCCAGTGGCTGCTTGACGCCACTCGAGCGCCGCTTGGTATTTGCCTTTCGGATGGAAGGTGATCGATCCGTGGGAGCTCGTCGGACGGTCGAGTTGGCTTGGTGCTTGGGTGGGGGTGGGGGTTGTGCGATATGCAAGTCCTGCATCATTTGCGCTGGATCTGGCACATTCTCGTCCTCCTCGTCGAATGTCATCCAATCGGTGCCTCCCTTGGGCTTCCACATGGGAGGAGCCTTGACGGTATCGAAGACCCAATCGTCCTCGTCCTCCTCGTCTGGCCTCGTCATGGTGTTCAGGGACTCCGCGTAGTATCGCGGGTCTTTGGGCTCAGTGCGATTTCCATCCCAGTCCTGCTTGCGATGAATAAGCTCTTGCAGCGCCTCGACCTTGCCCGCATTCCGGATGAACTTGTGTCTCAGCAGCTCTTTGGCGCTGGGACGCATGTCAGGGTCTTTAGTCAAACATTGTGCGATGAAATCTTTGAAGGTGTTGCTATAGTCATTGCCCTCGAGGCGTGGTGCGGGGTTCTTGGGAATGAGGAAGAGGACTTTCATAGGGTGTGTGCTGGCGTGTGGGGGCTCGCCGTTGATCATCTCGATTGCCGTGATTCCCAAGGACCAGATGTCGGCCTTGAAGTCATATCCAGCCTGCTGGATAACCTCCGGCGCCATCCAAAATGGAGTTCCGACGAACGTATTGCGCTGCGACTTGATATTGACCAGCTGCGCGGCCACACCGAAGTCGGCCAACTTCACTTTTCCAGATTGGGAAAGCAGAACGTTGGCCGCTTTCACGTCGCGGTGGATCTTGCCTTCATTATGCAGGTAGTCCAGACCCTGAAGGAGCTCCCGACACACGATGGCCACATGCGCCTCATTGAAACAACCTGGTTTTAACTGCGATGGTCAGCAGGGGCATCCTAGACAAACAACGCGGCCGAAAGCATACCAAATCCAAACAAGAGCCACCTCCGAGATATTCCATAACAATCCATAACTTGTGGCCCTTTAGGAAACTGGCTTTGTATTGTGTAACGTAGGGGCTGGCGCAGGTAGCCAGGACCGAAATCTCCTGTTGAATTTCCTGAATGTCGTCTTCGCTTGACTCGAGATCGATCTGAAAGGGTCAATTAAGGGAAATCGCAGTAGTCGGAGGGTGAAGCGTACGTGTTTAATAGCGACGATCTCGCCGTCAGTCTTGTCAATGGCCTTGTAAACCACACCGAAACTGCCACCTGCAAACGGAGACGGGTTAGCCGGGGAAAATGCAGAAACCTTGTCGAGACTTACTGCCCAACTCCTCCATCACCTGGTAATGACTTGCCATATCCTCTGCCATTATGCAAGAGTACCTGTACACGGTATAGGATACAAAGAATAAGAATGGGGACTCAAAGGAAAGAAAGAGAGGAATGCCCGATCTAAAGGCCTAAGGGGTGGAGCATAAATCCCCAAACAAGCTCCGTTCCGATGGCAACGGGTTGCCTCAGGCCACCACCCGGGGAAGTACTATGCATAATTGTTCGGATGCAAGGGTCCACTCGAAGATCTTCACTGCTTCTACTTACTTTCGTTTGGCTTTCTTCCTTTTGGGCTTTATAGCGGTGAGCATGTACATTAAATTCCCTTTGTTTTGTCTATATAAATCCTACATTTAAATGTATTTGTAGGGGTTCATGATACCATTCTGAAAGAAAAACAAGTTAGCAAGAGGATTAGAATCTTCAATAGCAAAGGAATCACTCACAGGATCATAAAGGTTCTTCAGCTGCTTCATCAGCTTGACCATCGTCTCGTTCTGGCTGTATCCAATGAACTCCCGCTTGGCAACGCCGAGCCCGTGCTCAGCGCTGATGCTGCCCTGGCGCTTCTGGATCCACTCATACACCCAAGGCTCAATGGCCTTCTCCACCTCCTTGTTGTATTGACGCACGGAAACGTTCAGGTGCAGGTTGGAGTCACCCATGTGACCGTACCCCACCACGGCGCGCACAGGGAAAGAGTCATCGTCGCCCACGAAACCCTTCTCGGTGAGACGAGCCTTGCAGTCCTCCACAAGCTGGTACAGATCCGCCAATGGGATCGACACATCGTACTTGTAGGTGCCGCCCAGGTGGCTGAGCGACTCGGTGATCCCCTCACGCCAGCGCCACAGGGCCTGGAATTGGGTCTCGTCTTGCGCCAACACACCGTCGGCAACGATGCCGTCGCCCATCACGCTCTCCAGGAACGATTCCAGCTTGGCCATGTCGTGCTCGGCGTTGGAGCCGCTGGTCTCCACCAGACAGTAGAAGGGGTACTCGCCCTCGAGAGGGTGCTTGTTACCAGTAGACTCAATGACCAAGCCCTGACTGCGGCCGTCCATCAGCTCGAAGGCGGACAGAATCTCAGAGAGCTGGCCCTTGGCTGCGAGGTAGGCTTGCTGCACCTGCTCGAAGCTCTCGAGACCGAAGTAGGCGACGTTGACAGCCTTGGGGCGAGGGGGGCACTGGATAGAGACAGCGGTCACCAGACCGATGGTACCCTCGGAACCAATGAAGAGCTGCTTCAGATCGTAGCCAGTGTTGTTCTTACGCAGGGTAGACAGCGCGTCCACGATAGTCCCGTCCGGCAGGACCGCCTCGAGGCCGAGCACGCTACCGTGCAGACTGCCGTAGCGCAGGAGACGCAGACCACCAGCGTTGGTGGAGACGTTTCCTCCGATGTGGCAGGATCCCTTGGCACCCAGGTCCAGAGGGAACAAGTGCTCCCGCTCGGCGAGATATTGATCCGCAGTCTCGAGGATGACACCGGCATCGGCAACGAGAACACCCGACGCAGCATCAAAAGAGCGAATCTGGTTCATGCGGGATGTGTTGATGACAATCTCATCGAACACCGGCACCGAGCCACCAACCAGTCCAGTGTTTCCACCCTGAGGCACAACGGCCAATTTGCGCTCGTTACAGTACTTCAGCACCTTGCTGACCTCCTGTGCGTTCTGCGGCTTCAGCACAAGCCGGGTGTGGCCACGGTACTTGCGCATCCAGTCGCTGTTGAACGGCTCGATGTCGTCAGCTGCGTCGGTGGTCACGCCATCAATCACGGCGGACTGGGAGCCCAGGAGCTCTTTGAAGTGGGCGACATCGTCGGCGGAGATCTCGGCGAAGTTGGGGTTGCGCTGGAGGTTGTAGGCTTCGCTGGTGTATTTGATTTGGCGCGAGTCGGAGGTGCGGGTGGAGCTGGAAGTGAAGGTCCGCGCGGTCGCGGTCACAGGTGTGAATTGGACGGGGCGAAGAGCAAGACGCGGACGAGGCACGCGTGCTCGCCGCAGAGCAGCTGTGAGGTTCCTGGCGCTAGACATGGCTGAACTCAAACAATGCAAGAAGAACAAATTTTAGGGTTGAAAGTCTAGTGGAGATTCCGCTCCGATCTGCCGCCGACGCTCTCGGCGCTCATCGGCGATTCTTTCAGCCGTCCACCCAAATTGGTCCTTTTGCTCAGCAAGTCTATAAATGTGCTTAACGCCTTGTTTGGGTCTGTTTAATGCATAAGATCTACTGGATTTATGCCTGGGACACTGGTCTAGTCTGGTCGGACCCGTTCAGGCACAGCTGGGTCTTGCTAGCCTATACTTAGACCGTCAGTGCCACCCATATAGCAGGGTCTTGGGCCAATGGCAGAGTAGATCGGGATCTCGACGGACTAGAGGCTCAGGCCAAGACATCTAGCAGAGCCCTAGCGATGCATCTCAGTGACATTGTACCTGTCACCGTCAGCGTCTGGAACAGATCCCAGTTGAGACTCTCCCGAGGTCTCCATTCCACAACGTCATGCAGGGCCAAGTACAACTTTAAACGGACATGTGTATGCATGTGCCGTGCAGGCCATGAGCTCATAAGAGACAGGAGAATATCCGAGTGGAAGATCCAGTTGCTCCGGATTCGCTGTGGAAAAAGCCACCGGCAGCCAGAAGTAGTTGGTAGTCAGTTACGTCACCGTGGCCCGACTAAGGCTTCCAGAAGGAAAAAAGAGAGACAGCTACCCCTCCAACCTACAACCAATCTCACAAGATGACTTCCACTGTTCTCGTTACTGGAGCCAGTGGCTTCCTAGGCCGTGCTGTTTTTAACACATTCCAACACTCCGGCGTGTTAGTCGTTGGGCAGGGATTCTCCCGCGCTGCCCCGCCTACTATTCTGAAGGCCGATCTCGAGAAAGATGAGGACATCAAGATGCTGTTTGACGAAGTCAAGTAGGCAGATTCGTTCCACAACTTCGATGGCCAGCTACTAACCTGCATTTCCACACCCGCAGGCCCCAGATTGTTATTCACTGTAAGCCACTCGAAGCCACCCGCGTGCCATAACCTAACAGACCACAGGCGCCGCCAACAAGTCCCCGGATCTCTGCGAGAAGAACCCGGACCAAGCTCGCAGAGTCAATGTCGAAGCTACCCGTAAATTAGCAGCCGAATGCCACCACACAGGTGCCTTCCTCATCTACATCTCCACCGATTACGTCTTCCCCGGCACCGAAGGCGACGCACCCTACGAAACAGATTCCCAGACCAAAGCCCCCAACCTCTACGGCCAACTGAAGCTGGACGGTGAGAAGGCTGTTCTGGACACCATTGGCGACTCCGGTCTGGGAGTGGTCCTGCGCGTGCCCGTTCTGTACGGCAATGCCAAGGAGAACTCCGAGAGCGCAGTCAACACCCTCGTGGACGCTGTCAAGAAGGCCACCCAGGAGGGCGCCAACGTGACCATGGACGACTGGGCTCTGCGCTACCCCACCAACACAGAGGACGTTGCACGTGTCTGCCGTGATATTGTCATCAAGTACCTCCGCGAGAAGGAGAAGCGCAAGGAGCTTCCTCGCATCTTGCAATTCTCATCCGAAGACCGGATGACCAAGTATGAGATTTGCCAGAAGCTGGCTCAGGTGCTGGGAGTTTCGATCCCCGGCATGATTGCCAACAAGCAGGGCAATGATCCTAGTGCCGGTGTTGTGCGACCTTATGATACCCACCTTTCGACCAAGGCGCTGACCGAGCTTGGGATTGACGTGCGGACAATGGATTTCATTGCGTGGTGGTAAGTGCGGCGAATATCTGTCATGGACTATACTGACGACCCCTTTAGGCGTCGCGAGTTGGGCGCGAAAAGAAAATAAGCGAAGATCTAGGCGTCGGACAATAGAGAACCTGAAACCAAAAAAAAGAAAAGGCCACTGTCAATATATCTCAGTATCAATGAAATCACCCTGACGACCACATCGCCATCCCAACCAGCGCGCTGGTTACAAAGTAAACAAAGTAGTACCGAAGCCAGAAATGACATGGGCTTCGGTACCTTGGAACGATCCACTTGAATGTTGGATGAAAAAATAAACAGATGCAGGAGGTGGATGTGGATGTGATTTAATATCGGCGCGCATCATTCAAACCTGTCAGGGCACTGGCATGTCTTACTTCGGCCATGTCATTTTATCCCGACGATGTTTCCAATGGAAATTGAGGGCTAATTTTGTATCATCTCTGTACTCCATACCTCGTTACAATTGAAATCGAAGGAACAAAGACTGAGATCTGGTGAAGTGAAGAATAGATTGCGCATATAGGGCTGTGATCGTCTTGTGGGCCCATGTAGTCGAATCACATTCTGCATGGTCTGATTCAATAGTTCCTGTCGATCATATCAGATGCAAAAGCACCAGGACTCAAGGGATCGGAGTTTTTTCGATGCCCTTGAATCTTCTATCTCAGGATGTTGTTCGGAGATGAAGACGTGGCGACGTGACGACGCGCGCGGCGCGTCCGAAAACGGGACATTCCACTTCTACACACTCTCCAGTGCTTCGTACTTCATATTACGAGTTGAAGAAGTTGGTGAGTCCCATATGATCAGTCGAAACGCACAGTCACTGGTCGGAGCGGCCCGCAATTTCCAAGAGTCAATTCAGAACGGGACGGTTTGATCGTGACGACTAGGGGCGTGGCAATCTCCCCTCCCACCGTCTCTTTGCCTACTTATACTGTGCTACCCTTGCCACTGATATTCCCTAGGCTCTCTGCATTCGCCCAATGGAAATTGGTCATTGCTTCCAACCTTGATCGTACCTGAGACGCTTCTTGAAACGCCCGTCTCGGCCCCCAGGGGCGCATCCAAACTAGTGAACGGGTCAACCCAGCGAAAAACAGGGCAGCCGTGCACTCGATCGTCCCTGAAAACCGCAGCGCGCGAGGTGCAGAAATCAACATGGCAACCTCCTCTGCCCCAGCCAGCGGCGAAACGAATCCTTCGATCGCAAGAAGTCGATCGCGATACCGTCGCAATCGACCAACGACTGGAAACGGCCCACCTCCCACACCCGCTATCTCGGACCACGCGCGAACTCCACCGCGGCAACTCGCGAAAGAAAGTCCCCGGTCTGGGGAATCTGCAAGGCACACCGAAGATGGAAAACACGCACGTGATGCTCACAGACAAGGTGCGATGGACCAGCTGACGGGCGGCGACCAGTCGCTGCAGAGTCCTCCGCCACCGTATGCCACCGAGACACCCCCGCAAAAAGTGGACGCGCGACACAGACTACCCCGAGGGGAACCGGCGCATCCACCACGCAGCGCACAATCTGGGGCATCGGGTCGCAAATCTTTCTTTCAAAAGGTCAATTCGAAAGTGAGAGACCATGTGAAAAAGATCGACTCTGCGCCGAAGTACATTGGCGTCGGTGGGACCGGCGTGGTCCCGGGCCTCGATGCACCTGTTAGCGCCGTGAATGCTGGGGAGCGACATGTGCTTGTCACGTACGGGGACGCTAAGGCGAATCTCACTGTCACTCCATCCACTCAAGTGAAAGACCTCTTGCATGATGCGGCCGAGAGCCTGTCTCGCGACATCGATGCCGACAAGTTTATTTTGATGGAGTCATTCTCCCAGGTTGGCCTTGAACGTCCTCTGCGCCGGTACGAGCACGTACGAGATGTGATGAACTCCTGGTCGCACGATGCTGAAAATCGCTTCATCATAATTCCGCCGTCCAGCGTGGAATCCCTCGCCCAGCTCGATGCCGCTCATGCCCCTTCTGAGCAACCGGCCCCGATCACCGTCCATATATACCATTCCCAACGCCCTCGGAAATGGGACAAGCGCTTTGTCACATTGCGTGCGGATGGACAGGTGACAATTTCGAAGAAGGAAATCGCGAAAGAGCAGACGAATATCTGCCACATATCCGACTTTGATATTTATTTCCCCAGTGCGCGGGCGCTGAACAAAGACGTCAAACCGCCAAAGAAGCTCTGCTTCGCCATCAAAAGCCAGCAAAAGTCATCCATGTTTCTTTCCACCGAGAACTTCCTGCACTTCTTCTCGACCAGTGACAGGAATGTCGCAGACAAATGGTATCGCGCAGTTCAGAAGTGGAGAAGCTGGTACCTTGTCAACAAGCTTGGCTCCTGCCAAAAACCAGATGCCGAGACGCCACTCAAGCGCTCGGGCACCAGGAGGTCGACTCGACAGAGAGACATACAAAATGAAACCCCGCTGCTGGAACGGGAGAGCTCAACCGAGTCCCCCGGGCGAAGGAGCTCTGATCAGCAACGACCATCAAGCTCCAAGGATATTTACGCCAGAAAGAAAGCACAACGAGGACACGTCCCCCCACCGTCTTCATACCCCAATGCCCCAACACTCGACGTAGATGTGGGCGGGCCTTTCACCGACAAAGAAACCCTGGTTTCAGGTATCTCTCCCGAAGAAGTGGATGCGTCTACATTCGCCCCGTCCGGACTTCTAGGCCGCACCTACACGCAACGACAAGGCGCAATGCGCGAGCGAGAAGACCGTGAAAAGCGAAGCAAGCAAGAGCCTTTCACTGGTGGCCTTATGGCCGGCACGCCGTACGATTCAACCCCAAACAGCCGATCAAATACCATGACCCGAGCCCCAGACCTGTCAGCCTTCCACAAGCCTCTCGTCGATCTGACACCCGTCTACGCCGAACCACCCCAACACAGCCGCGTAGGCAAAGGCCACGGCGTCAAGGTCCAACCAGGCATGCAACTAATCGACGGCGCAACCGGACCCGAACTGACACAGGGTGCCATCGCCATCCCTCCATCAACGTCGTGGCGACGAACAGATGTTCCGCAGCGCCGCAACACTACCCGCAGCGTGCGTGAGCCAAATCCATATACCCCGGATGCGCCAGTGCCGAAGGATTTCACGCCGAATAGCCTGCTTGCGCATTCAGCTAGTACGGCTACGCCGCGAAAACAGAGAACCGGCCACGGTGTCGCTACGGGAGATCGCCACGCTACGAAGCCGCTACTGGATATGGCTCCTGAGAATCCTTTTTCAGATGGTAGTCTGCTGCGGCAGCTATGATCTCAGTGCAGCAGTCTTTACGTGGAATGCTTATCTTTGTTAAATACCCAAGTTATGTCGAATTAGTACAATCAATTTATTACTAGCATGTTTGATATCTCGTCAATTTAGTAGGAGTGGGGATGTTCATTGGTGGATCTTTCAGCTCAGGTCCGATCACCTGAGATCCCGAGGTATAATCTACTCTTTGTCACATTCTTCAATTATTTAGCCAGTGATCGTAGTATCCCTGCAAGCCCCGGATAGGCAGCTGACCACACTGCATGGTGATGAGATCTCCGCACTTCAGCCCAGCCAGTGGAGGGGTAGCCCTTTTCTATAAGATCTCACCTAGAAACACAAAAGCCATGTGAGCACCCTGGCCCCCAGCGAATCTTTTGTTTCCTTTACATTTCCCACCTGAGCGACAGTAGGTCTCCCGCCCTAAGAATCTACTTCTATCACTCACGTCCAAAAGAACATGACTACCATATCCGGAACCATCGTTTTCCGCGCTCCATCCTTAATAGCTTCATTCAAGTTAGCAGAGGGCCGAATAGTCGAGTTCGTTACCAGCTCAGATCACTTCAAATTCGGACAATTCCAACCAGAATTTGACGCCACGCTGTACCTTCCAGACAGTGCATTTGACAAAGCGTCCGTATTCGAAGCGGAAGTTGAAGACGACTACTTAGAAATAAACGACCCGGAAGGATTTATTATTGCGGCGGATCTGCCGTTGCATGTTGAGAACCAGAAGGTTCAAGCTCAAGGCTACTGGACCTTCAACGACGAGAATGAGGGGAACGTGTAGTCAAGAAACACAAGGCCTTTGAATAAAATTTGGGGAAAGTGATTTGTAGCACATGTTTCAAGTGGTAGCGAAAATAGTCCATTTGAACTCGAGCTATTGTGGCTATTTTGCATAATTATTATTTTGAGCTCAAACAGTTCACGAAAAACAACCGTGCAACAAAAGCAATGTACACATCATCTAAAATCGGTTTATACCAAATAGCCAAAGCTCACCTTCCAGTCAACTGAATCGCAAATGATGACATGTGAAAAGCAAATCGCAAACGCTTCGAAGCTTCGAATCCCGAATCAGCGCCACAGCCCAAAACTTCCAAAAAAATTGTGGAAAAAGCCATGATGATGGTGGTGGTAGTATACATAAGTAGTATGGCTCACTGGCTGGCTCACTGGCTGGCTCTGTGACTTTTCAATTTTCTTTTTGGCATCTTCCGCCTTTTTGGCATCACTCTGCTGCTTTCGCAAGGACTGATAGACTTTAAAGCCCTTGAACTCCCAATAAGCATCCACAAAACTCGCTGGGTTCTTTGCCACAAAGTCGCTGCATGTAGCAGGACAGTGGTACATCGCGTCGTAGAATTGCGGCTGTGCCGCAAGCTCACCACACAAATCGATATTAGCAATGATACTCTGGTTTTTGAAATGTGTCCCAATGTTGCACTTCGTGCTGGGGAAATCGGCTAAAGCAGTTCCCCAGAGCCATGTGTTGGGATCGCCTCGTTTGATATCATGGGGAATAGAGTCACGATTGAAGTACCAAGCTCGAATACCTTCTCTGCGTACTTCCAGCGCGTACACGCCTCCGCCGTCGTTGTTCATTGCCTCGCCGTAGGTGGATGCATTGCCCTGAATACCGCAGCCTGCGTTGCCATGGTTGGTGTCGTCGCACTTCTTGGACAGCACCTGTCCCGTTTGCTTGCGCTTGACGTTCATGGAGCATCCCTTGGTAGTGTGAAGAGTGACTTCGTTTCCGTGGCTTCCTTCGTTGGTAGTTTCCAAAACGTCTATCTCACCGTTATTGGGCCAGTTGTAGCCATCTGTCAACCACAGAGCTGGCCAGGTACCGCAGCCGAAGGGGGTGTGGATGATGTCGAAAATAAAGAGACCTTCATCGTAGGTCTTCTTTGACTCGATACGCACCGAGTTCCGTCCATGCTTTGCATTCCGGGTCTGCGCATCGACGCGCAGGATTGCGGACGAGTCTGTTGCGTGCGTGAGGTTGAGGCTGGTAGCTGTTGTCTCGTTGACGTAGATGACGAAGCCCTTTGTCGGGTCCTCTTCGGTAAAATAGTTGAACTGATCGAAGAAGGTCTGACCGGAGTAGTCATCCAAGAGATTATACTTCAGTGGTGCATACTTGGGATACCGGTTCTTGATCACTTCGATGGGCACCACCGTGACGAGCAGTATAACAACGATAGCTATAATAATCCAGGTCTTGGTGCCTCGGGACCAACCACGCGGGTTATACCAGCGAATCTTTTCATCATATATCGTCCGCACCAGAGGCCAGCGTCGTGGGTTATACCAGGGAGTCTTCTTGACTCCATCTGGTTGGGTGGTAGTGTTTTGGTTTGGCTCCTTGTACTCCCAGAGGGAATATTCGGGAGGTGGTTCTTGATAACCCATGGGGCTCATCGATTGTGCTGACATTTTGTGAGCTCTTGTTTGATGGAAGAGGAAGAATTTGCACCGACTCAATCAAATCAAACTATTTGTCGTCATAAATACCCCCCGACTTTCCAAGTTGTGCCTGAAATAGGCATCGATCCATCCCGCTGTAGACCCATGGATAGCCGCACTCTAAAGGGGATAGCCCGAAGGTTATCTCAGTTTTGCCCCACAACCTTCAACGTCTAGCTCGAGTAAGACAAGACAGAGCACTGCCGCCCAGATTTCTGGAGCAGTATTAAAAGCACCCTATAATCAGACCAGGGCCAGCTGTTTTGAATACTAATTTCAAAAACGACCTCAAGCGTTGCACATCTTCGTTTTAGCCAACACACATCCAGCATGACCAGAAGGTTCTTGGGAATTACCAAGGTAGGATACTTCAGGTCCCAGGGACATTCTCCGCGAGTCTTTCTGGGATGCGAGATATGAACATGACATCACACACACGAAATTTAGGTAGATTCAATCAATAGATATTCACAAGGTGATAGTGCAGATATGTGCACACTAAAATAGCAATTATTCCGCCAAAAGATATATGCAAAACGCCGAGACTCTATAGGTATAAACAAAAGACAAAATGCCGCCCATTTTCTACCGGTTGGATCGAACGGTCGAGGAGCGATTAACAAGGGAAGCGTTGTTCGGCGCAGGGTTCAGGCTCCAGTCATGGGACTCCAGGCCAGCATGGGACTCCATACCAGTCGCGACAGCGCCGTCATTTCTCGCCTGAGAAAGAGTGCGAGACTGTGTAGGGGCGAAAGATCGCGACTGTGCAAAGGAGCCACCACCACTGAGGTTTGATGCACGGCGCTGTAAGCGACGTTCGTCCTGCTCGGCTTCGTGTCTGTTGAGCGCGTCGGAAGGCAGAAGAACGGCCCTATCCAGAGCGTAGGGCAGACCACGGTGGCGACCACGAACTTGCATGGCGATGATGACTAGCTTGGATACCACGTTGAACTGCCCAGAGAAAGAGGTGTTGACGTTTGTGTATCCGAAAGACAGACCGACAGTTCCATATGCTGACACGACTTCGAAAAGCACGGTGAACAGCTGGAATGAGTAGTCGGTATCCTCCTGCAGTCGACTTCCTTCCGCAATAGCAATGACGAAGAGACCCAAGAAGACGTACCATAAATCGAAACTCAGCTGGCGACGCAAATGAGCTCCGATGTAGGTAGGGGCGTTCGTTTCCTCGTCGTGGTCCTCATCGGCGGCATCGTAGATTCCCAGACTCTTCTCTTCGTAGACGTTGGTTCGACGCATTGAGATGGCGATGGGGAAGACGGAGATATACATCATGATCAAGTAGGAAACTTGAATTGCCGGGTGCAGTTCCGACAGACTGATGATTCCAAAACCGGCGGTTCGTGTGGCTGCAGCTTGGAAGAAGCCGTCCACGACTCGGATACCAGGAGACAGCGCAGTAACGGCAGAATCTTTGAGCTAAAGCAGGGAGGTTAGTGGTAGTCCCAAGGAACTGAGGCGGTTGGGAACTTACATCAAGGATCACAAAGAAGATCAGATCAATACCGTTCAGAGCCACGAGAATGGCGAATAGCCACCAAGTGGCATTTCGAGGAAACAAGAGAGTGAAGCATCGGCGGGGGTGGTCCAAGAGGAACTTCAGCTCTTCCCAAAGAGCAGAGCCCTGGCGAGTGAACTTCGAAAGCACCCAGATCATGAGACGGAGCATACACGGGAAGGCCGTGTTACCGATGATGATCAAGAAGGAAAGCATCAGCAAAGGGAAGATTGCCGTTTGGAAGGAGTACATCGAGTCGGGTGTCAAGGTGAAACCCAGATCGTTGAAAGCAGAAGCAGCAGTGAAGATTCCCCACCACGGTCGGCCAACTCCAGCCGCACGTACAACATTACCCCATTTGTCTTCTGTCATGATCCAGCCGATCATGCTCAGCATACCGATCAGATGGAAGCCAACATAGTAGGTAATAAGAACTACTGCAAGGGTCTTGAGCGCACGGTATTCGATACCGCCCAGCTCATCACGCTGCTCCTCGGTCAAATCAACGAAGTTGGAGTTTCGGGCCACTGTCGCATTCCAGCTGAGGTAAGGCTGGGTGTTGAGATCCCGCTCTTGCGTCAGAGACCTGAACACGCCCCTGAATGTGTTTTTGGTTGTGGTAGGTGCGAGCGTCGTTGTTTCATTGCCGTCCTTGGTCTCACGGAAAGTAGGTCGCGTTTCCAAACGCGGGAAGGTATTGCCGCGAGGCCGATTTCTGGGAAACTCCGGTTCGTTAATGGTGATGTGCGGTCCTTCGAGCGGACCAAGCTGATCTTGGCCTTCAGGGTGTTCTGCGACGTTCTTGCGATCATCGGAGGGATGAGCCTGCTCATCCTCCGCTTCCAAATCCTCTTCCAACGCTTCGGGCGCACCGCCCCGATCGTACTCCCGAGGACTGGGGATGCGCAGCGCACCTTTATCCTTCCGCTGTTTTTCCAGGAAAGCAATGTGACGCTCGGGATCCAGATGTGTTGGCACTTTCAAGCTGCCAAGTCCGAATCGCGGTTCGGCGCTGGCGTCTGTCTCCTCAGAGCTGGAGTCGACGCTCGCTGTCCGCGCCGGGGTGTTGACGCCGGAATCGATGTTTTTGCTGGCCGGATCCGTCAAACGGCCGTCCCGCGCATCCCCCTCGTCATCCCGTATCACAACAATCGGTCGCCCGCTCACTCCCAGCTCCGCACGATTGATGACATCCTCGCTTTCCCGGTCCACGGTCACGGTATCCATCCGCGACCGGGTCCGTCGCATCGCACGAGCGTCTCGAACCACGTGCTGGAAACGCTTCTCGAACCAGTATAATCGGATGAATACCAGCCCACTGTGAATGAAGATCGGGGTACACAGACACGTAATTATGTATAGGAAGAACTGTTGGTAGAGTCGGAGGCCATTGAGATCGACGGTGTTCAGTCCGCTCTGGGTGGCGGCGCCGGCAGCTTGGAAGAGGGCATCGATGTAGCGAATATTGCCGCCGGGGTACAGGATGATGGAACCGAGAATCGCCCAGGATATGATGTAGGCATAGTGGAGGAAGATGAAATTGAGGTGCAGCTCGTTCAAGAACGGGATCTTGTCCTTGATGGAGCTCGCTCGACGGAGGAATGCGGAGAACATGGTGAGCAGGCGAGCACGACCAGACCGGGTTTGCCTGGCCACAGGCCGAGTCGGGGCGAATTGCTCTTGAAAGGAGGGGAATTTTTCAATCCTGAAGTTATTAGCTTTTGCACGCTCGAGCGCATTTCGTACAGCATACATGTGGTACCGTCGATCGCTACCAAGCGGAGAGTTTCGAAGTTTCGACTGCAGGTCAGAGGCCGCCTTTAACCGCGGGGTGTTGGGCCACCAGCGAGGTCATGATTGAGGAATAGGTGAAAGGTGAAAGAGAAGACTAAGAACGGCATTGAAGTTTGAACAAAAATAATTAAAAAAATACGCAAATAAAAGTTGGGAAACCGGTGATGAGAAAATCACGCATGCGGAAATGTTACAAGACGGTATCGTATTGTCATCTGTCGCCGAAACGTGGGCTTTTGTCGATCGTTTTATCCTTTTTCGGCTGTGGCGAAGCACTTTCAGCTCTGCACTCGAAATGTGATACCTTCACATAACTCGATATAACTTGATATAACTTGAACAGCTCAACATTTGAAACACTCAAGTGGAGATCTACTCACCCATTCCCAGCCAAGCTTTACGGATTTCGCCATTTAATCTGCACGCTTGGCACATACTGGGATCAACCCAGACTTACATGCATCCAACGTAAATAGAATAAGTGGCGGTGGAGGCTAGAACATCATATCTTGGCAATACTAACTCTGTACTCCGGTATCACCTGGACAGAATACGGAGGACTCAATGGAAAACCCAAATCTTCAAGCCAAGAACCACTTTTCCTTGATATCAGAGCTGCCTAATGAAAAGAATTGAAAATAGGGGAAACTAGATCGTGGCCCACTTTTCATTCCGGCTATGTCGTGGCCCGTTCCTAGCACCCCCCTGTGCTGTTAGGGCTGCCAAAATATCCCTATCTCCCACCACTGATTGGCCTTCTTCCCTGCTCCATTCTCCATTGACTGTTGCCCTATACTTGGCAGTGGACTACTCATACTCCGTACTCCATGCACTTTCCAATGATTTTTCGACATGTCTCGAGCACGTCTTCTTACTGGCATTCTTGCTGACTCCCGTCCTCCAAGAGGAGGCTTATGTATATCGCCCTTTTAGGAAAATGTGACTATCAGAGCCACTCACCCGACATTTCATGACATTCTTTGAGATCCGCTCTTTGATTCACTCCCGGGTGACTCGTCTAGTATGCCTCTGTCCAGGACATTTGTGTTTTACAACCGCCAAGTTGTATATAGAGTGTCATGTGCTTCTTCCTTTGTTGAAGCCCAAAATCGCCCAATATGATTCATTGTTGTTGGCTTTTTCGGTGGCTGAAATGGCTGAAATCATGACTTGGACGGCATTATGGCACATTGGATACAGTCCTCTTTGATCTCGGTAAACCGAGCTTTGTCAATTTCAAACCCAGCGACAGGTGTTCACGGCTCTGTGCACGGGTGTCGACAACTTCGGCGCAGATCAATCGCGAGATCGAGTCCGGTTTACAATCAAACTCGTTCTCGTCGCGAGGGTGGTTTGTTAACCGACGTTGCTTATAGTCTCAATCGACGCAAGCAAATTCTTTGTCTCCAGGCTTCTTGATTCTTGAATATAGCTTGTGCGATCGTGTGCGGAATACGGAGTACTCCGCGTATTGCACAGCCGTGGTTCGTTCCATGGTTCAAACTGAGTTTGCCTCTCAAATTGAACAAGTCACGAGGCGACCGCATTATCTTTGATGTTTCAAACATTTCTGCAAGGCTCTAGGGCTGATATGACCAGTCTGCTATTCTGGGATGTCGAGTGTCACATTGTGATCAAAGCCAAGGCCACCTGCCAAAGGCATTTTGTTTGAAGGGATCACATGACTGTACATGTTTCTACCCGTGCATCGACAATCAAAACATCTCGAGATGAGAAATTGAGAATAATGAGGCTTAGAAGCCATTTTCTTCACTTCTTTGCTCTCGACTTTGCATAGATGACTTCATTGTCCCTACTTTAGACCGTTGTAGGGTTTTCTATTTTTATTGCAACATTATTTCACATAGCCTTCCTGCAAGTGATTCCTACATGTTGTGATCCCTTGCATTCTCTGCTTCTGGAAGTGGAGAGCCGCATTCGAGTCTTTGTAATTCCGGCTTTTCCCGGTGCCGGTCACTACCATCCACGCGACGGATGTACAAGAGCCCGGTTATCTTCAGGTAGAACATTCGATCGAAACATTCTATCACTAGATCTCCTCAAGAAAGGGGATCGTTGACTAATATGTACATTGCAGATCATGACATCGCAAGACCTTCAGAGAGTGTATTTGAAAAGAGGACTCCTCTCCTCCATATCGCGCAGCTGGGTTTCGGTATAGCTCTGCTCAATCTCAGATGGCGTCATCTTGGCGTTCTTCGTGTTCGCACTCCACAGACAGAACTCCAAGCACAGCGTCGCCACGATGCCAGCTGCGGTAAAGGCAAGCGAGGTGCCATAGCCAGTGGGATACCGCGGTTTCTCGTCAGCTTTGTAGATAAAGCTTCCAATGATACCACCCGCATTACCAACGCAAATCAGATACCCGATGGCGACAGCCCGTTTGTGGGGATTTGGAATGTTGCAAACGTTCCAAGCGTTGACGCCTGGGAGGATCGGGTACATTCCAAAACAGGCGAGACAGATGCCGAAATAGCAGAGTGCTATGTTATCATCGATCTCAGCTGCTTTGGAGAACAAGATCGCGAATGCGACTACCAGCGAGCACTGAGGTATTAGAATAAACGGCATTCTCCAGGAGCACCGGTCGGCAAACACCGAAAAACCATAGGCCGATATCGCCCCAACTGCATATGGGGGTATGGTCAGAAGTTGCGCGTTGGCTGATTCGTAACCCATGGTTTGGATCACTTCAGGCATATTGAACTTGAGGGCGTAGTTGGGAACAGCGTTAGACCAATTGGCTAGGATTAAGAGGTATATCTTCCAGTCAGCCAAAACGCTCCAAAGTATTCGTTTGCTGAAGCCTTCGTGATGACCGCTGTGTGCACTGGATGCCTGTTGGCGTACTTCAAGGTATCGTATCTCGTCGGGACTCAACCAGCCTGGAGATAGAGATGGAGAGTCAAGCAGGAGTAAGTAGCAAGCGACAGCCATAGTGACAGTTGCGAGACCCTCGATTATGAATATCTGACAAAGCTGTCAGTAGTTTAAGTTGGGCGGGATAGAACATAGGACGAACCCAACGCCAGCCTTCATACCCTGCGACACCGTTCATTTTGGCGATAGCGTACGCCAGCAAGCCGGAGAAAGCGCCACCTGAAGCAGCCGAGGTATATAGAATGGCGATACGAGTCTGCGTCTCGTTGGGGAGATACCACTTCGATATCACTAGCACGGCGCCGGGTAAAAAGCCAGCTCTGGGTACCTGTCAGTAAAGAAGCAAGATCAAGGTGACACGGGGTAATCACTCAAAAAGACCGAGAAGGAAACGAATGACCACCAGGGAGGCGAAATTTTGAACAAAACCCGTGCAGAGCATGATCAAACCCCAGCAGAAGATTAAGAATCCTAAGTATCGCGAGGGTCGTTTGAGACGGTTCAGTAGTATATTGCTCGGCACCTCTGTCATTTATTAGCGACATATATGCATTATATCTGCGTTCGACTTGCCAGCAAGAACATATGGTATGAAAAAGATAGACAAAGCAATATTGTACTGCATTCCATCCATGTGGAGACTCGGAAGCAGGCCCTCGATTTTAGCGTTTCCTATGGAAGGTGAGAAGATGAATCGCAAAAAGATTTGGGGTTAACATACCGATGTTTGTCTTGTCAATATATGCAACCAAGTAGAGGAGAACAAACATAGGGACCAATCGCATCTATTTTGGCATTCAGCCGAGGCTCTGGGGTCTTTGAGGGCTTAGCCGCATGATTTGGAATGAATACATACGTCGACCTGGGAGTAGTCTGTCAGTGATATTCTTTGACTAACAACGCGAAGTGCATACTCACTTTCTTGATGACCTTCTTCTTCGCTTCTTCCGTAAAATTGGACAAAAACTCAGCGTCGTCGGCAGAGATTCCATGGCCCGGTTGGTCCTCCAGGTGCATCACTGCAGCGTCCTTTTCGGTCATATTGCTTGTGTCAGTTTGGATGCAGACAAGATGTCAGGTTCCGAGCCAAGTCAGATCTACCAGTACCCCGTGGGGTATATGTAGAAATGCCACTAGCAATGTTAAGCGAATGGGGCGTGAGAGAAAAGTCTTGGCAACCCCGGACTCTTGCTCTATGGCTTTCCTTTTCCGTGAAATCCGGTCTCGGACTAACGCGCTACCCCGAAGTTATGGAACGCCTCTTTCTCATTTGCCTCAGCCAATTGCGGGGTCACAGGTTGGGGAAACGGAGTCGGGATCGGGTAATGGGAAAAAGGCCTTCGGAGATGTTAGTTCCATCGCAGAGTATTCAAAGTTAAACCTACCGATGAGTCGAGAGTCTGCCAATCACTGAATAAAAAGCCATCCAGTACGTTAGACATTGGATCTCCTTGTAGCAAGACATCTGGGACTGCCCCTAGCAAGTTCGTATCCTGGAGGGCTGCAGAGCTAAAGTCTGCGTTGACATTAAGCTCAGCGCCCTGGATGCCACTTGGTTGAACAGGTTGTGGATTGTGTCTTGTGTTTCGACATCTGAGTGCCTCGGATCTCAGTTCGTCTAGTATAACACTGTATCGCTGGTTTGGGGAAAGTCCAGCAGAGGCTTGCTCGAGATGGCCACGACACTTTTCCGCAAGATCAAAAATTTGACTTGAATACCCGTCATCAATAGCGTAGGTGGATCGGGTGGTACGTTGGATTTCCCAAACATAAACCACTGCCAGCGCGCAAAAAATAACATAATTCGTCCACCAAAATGAATGCGACAATGCATTATCACCTGCCATTCTGTTGATGAGCTCCAAGCTGGTCTTTGTCGACGACATACACTCGGAGATTCCCTCAGACGTGACATCGCTCAACAGAAAGGGGCGATTGGTGTGGATCAAAGCATGGGAATACGCAAGTTGTAGAGCGATGGCTTGACGTCGAAAGCTTGGGATCAGCGTCGATGGCTTAACGGTGCCCAAATGAGGTGGTAGACTTGCACGCCATTCATGCAGCTCATGGCTCAGTTTATTGGCAGCCGCCAGGCGATCTTGGTGGGATAGATCATTGACTGAGTACACTTCTCGTGATGCAGTCCCGACTATACGTGCAATTCTATCGCTCAATCAATAAGAAATACCATCTAAGCCTCAGGCACTTACTTGGCATGGAAGATGACAGCATCAATATGACAGTCGGTAGAATTATCTGAAGTGGTAGGCCCTTGCGGTGTCATGTCCTCATCATTCACGTTATCTGGGAAATTTTGGTCGATATCCTCATCTTGGTAGAGTCGAGGCCTTCCGAAAACAACACTCAGGTATTTGTCTATGGTGTATGCCACCCAAAACGTGCGCTTAAAGCATTCCGAAGTGATATAATTTTGCTTCTTGCTGTTGAAAGGGAAATCTCGTTTCTGATCGCGTCGTCTGTGCATGCCCATTGAAAGTGTGATGTGGAAGGTGTTGCCAAATTTGTACCAGCCTTCATTCATGCGAGCCGTTTGAAGAAGATAGAGAACCTGGATCAGGCGCGCCTGCGCCGACTCCAAACGCGGAAAGCCCATCTCTTTATC